>PVIR01009578.1:0-52732 GCA_004026965.1 Petromus typicus | reverse complement strand
CCCATGGGGTCTTAACCTCCACCATGACAGGTCGCCACAGTACCAAAGGGAAAAGAACTACCTAGTATTTTCATTAGTCATTCCATCTACTCTTTTCTAAGAAATTTTGTTTCCCCCTAGATAAAGCCATCTGAAGCTGGCATGGGCAGAATTTTGGCAAACTTTGTTTCAACTTAGACTGTAAATTAGGCCTTTTAGAAAAATTACAGTTTAGGACTATTGCACTGTGCCCACACCTAACACCATGCGGTGAATCTCATCTACAAAACAGTATCACAGCTTTTAATGTCATCCATCAGCCTACCTGATTAATAAAACATAGCTATTTGAACAATTGGAAACTGCTTGCCCTAAGTCTACATCCACTTACAATGGACGTCTTTTCCTCTGTGAGGGTTCAGATATCCATTTTATATTTAGTACATGTGGGGGTAGGACTGAGTGGTGTTAGAATGTGATACACAAAGTTATTATTCTGACATTTTATACACCACGCTATCAAACAAGCACGAAGAAGACTGAGTAGAATGTGCTGTTGACAAGTAGTAAGAGTGCTGTAAGTAGATAGCACTTAGTTAAGGTCTATAATATATATATATATATATATATATATAATATAATAATAAGGTCTATAATATAATAAGTGGCATATGTTACCTCCAAACACTGAAACACTGCGATAAGTAGGTATACTCAACCCTTATTTTATAGTGAGAATTTGAAAGAGAGGCTGAGGGCCAAGTGTTTGTAACACAATCGAATACAAGAAGAAAGTTTGGCTTTTTTTCTTCAGAAAGAAATGAATGTAATTCTTAGCTCGATATGCACTGTGTCTGTGCAAAAAGTGTTTAATTTCTGTAATTAATTTCCTCATTGAAAATTCAGATACTGCTTAGCTCCTATGGAAATTATGCAGAAAATCAACTTCCAGGCTTGGCTTGCAATAGCATGTAATAAATGTTAACTATGACAAATACTATAAATGGTAAAATAAAAATCTGAACTAGACCTCCTAAAATTATGACTCTCATTATACCAAGATACCTCTAAATTCAATCTGGAATATGAGATATGATCATCTAAGTCTCACTTAAAATTAAACGCAAGAAAACATACCACAAAACCTTAAAACATTTACCTTTACTCAGTGTCGAGTTTTGCAACACTGTCATCTATGGAGATTTTGTGAAAGGACAAAGAATTATTACTTTGCATAAAGCAGAATTGTATAATCTTAAAAGACTCATAAGTCAGAAGAGAGTATTTACCATCTGATCTATCTGTGTGACATAAGACAGATCACAGTCTGAGATTAATCTACCTTTGGTTTCATGAGGAGGAGCCAATCAGTAAGAATGGACAGGTAAGTGTGTATGTTCTAGAAATGTAAGTATAAAAAATGGTCCATGCCATGGTCAAAGGATTGGAAGGAAAATGAAAGGTCCTTTTCATAAGCCTTATGGGGTAACTTCAATTTTAAAGACAATCTACAGCGAGCAGCCAGACTGTCTCACAGGTACACATTTCTTTACACAACTGTTTTTTTCAAAGGATCAATGGAACTGAAGTACTAAAATGTACAGAATAATATCACAATGTCATGACTTAAGGGGAAAAATTATTTTCAAGGTGAAAAAATAGTTTACCAATGTTTCAACTTTACGCAAATCCATTTCAGTAACTGTTAAAATATTTAATGTGGAGTTAAGCTTTTAAAACACAAATATATTGAGAGAATATACCACATCCACACATATCTGAAATCTTCTCCTTACAATCAGCAACTGAGGATTTTCCAAGACCTGAATCAGATTTATGTTAAGACTAGATTTAATTTTTTTTAAATTAAAGGGGAAAGTTCTTTGCAGGATTACATAGAATCATTTAATACTGTATTTCCATAAGCATTTTTAATTTACTTTCCTTGAAAAACAGCCTTTTTATTAATGTCTATTAACATTATTTTTTATTACGAGTCCTTGGAATGTAATTATAGGATACAAAAAAAAGGGGGGGGAGGAAGAAATAAAGCACAATTAGTACACTGTATTTTACAGTAAAGACAAAACAAATCTCACTGTTTTTCTATATAAATGAAGAATCATACTTTTAGGTTACATTTCTGATGTATGCTTTCAGTAAAAGTAGAATAATGTGTTTGATTTTTTAAATGTAATAATTTTCCACTTAACAAGAATGTTTTCATGACTCAGTACAGGTTAAGTTTTTCCTCCTAAAATAATGTCTTTTTTGTTCACATCTTCTCTCTACGGGCCACTACCATAAATTAGTCTGATAAAGAAAACAGCTACCAGTAAATGCCAACTCTAATTTTCTGTCTGGTCCACCAAGTTCTACAGTGAGAAATCAAAAGCAAATCCTCCCTGGTTCCTTTTGATTTTTGCATGATTTATGTTGCTTTGATGAAAAAAGACAAAGTTAATTCTTGAGGCTCAATGTGATTATTCCGTTTTATAAGTAATTCTCAAAACACAGCAGACGACTTAAAATATTTTGCACTGGTGAGAACAGCGGCCAGGGTGGTGTGAGAGTCTCCTGTCTGTGTGTCAAGAGGAATGGCCCTCCGCGCACACCATACCTCGTCCACAGTGAGCCCTCAACAGATGCACAACTGAATGGAGGCATCTGGTTTCTGCCTGGCTCCCTACCGGGGGCCAGGGTGGCTTCCTGTTCCATTCCAGGGACTGCTCTATCTCCTGTTGGCGCCAACCCTTGTTGGTACCTTGCCTCTTCAACTTGTCTTCCTGGCACTTGCTCTTGGCTTGAGGTTCTCTGTTGTAAAGCTGGCTTCTTATGGTCAGGGACATCTGACCTTAGTCATGGTTACAATTCTATTCTCTGAGAGGCTGGCGAATTAGGCAGAGGTCATCTATTTCAGTGTCTCTGCAGCACAACACAATACACTGTATTTTATGTCTCACCAATTACAGTACCAGAAGCTCTTCAACAAATACTAATCAGATGCACCTGAAATATATTTACTTTACAAAACTGAAAGGAAAGGTTGTTCGAAGGATTTTTTAATCTAATATCACTCAGGAAAGGCATTCCTAGAAAATAATCAACTGTTCTTTAAAAAAGTGACTTTTATTTAAGGTTTTTATTTAATGGTTATTTATAGTCCTCATTCTTATTTACTTTTAATGGGATGTCAGTTCATATTGGATAGTAAGATGCAAAACAAAACAATTAGTAGTTACATAACCCAGCAAATTATAGAGCCTGATAACAAAGAAAATACCGTGGTATAGGTCAGATTTGAAAAAAAAAAAAAATCAACCTAGTCTAACTCTGTGCTGATTTTCCAATTCAGTTCTTCAACAACAGTGAGGGGGTAGAGGAATGCAATGTGTTTTAGAAATCTTGATACAGCTAATTATATATAAAAAACGAAATTAGTAGTCGTGATCTTCAAAACTCTTCAAGATCCAGAAAAAGCATTAAAACTGTTGGGTTTTCAATAATTTTTATATATTTATCCCTTTAACATATAAAGAAGTAACTACAGTTAAATATTCCATATTGTATTGAGAAGCAATGTCTAATGATTAAATCCTAGACAGGAAAATTGTTTTGGGAGGATTACTAAGCAATCCTTTATTGTTTCTAATAGGGATTAACCATACATGTGCTTATTTTTATCTTTGTTGCACTGAAATGGATGGAGAAGATAATTTTAGAATTGATTTTGTTTATAGAAGAGGATCAGCCATTCAATGATGTGCTCTGTCTCTGAGTGGGTAATGCCATTCTGCATACTCCCTATAAAAATAGTATCGAAATCTCTGCTGGCAATGATCACACAGCCCCTTTCAGGAGCAGAGTAAAGATTCGGACAGTTTAGAGATAAAAGAGCAGTAGTGGTTAAGGGGTCCATGGGGGTGGTCTCAATCTCCAAAATGAAGTTTTGTTTTTTCCTTCCTGTCTTGGAGGAAAAAAAAATGTACAAAAGGATCAAGAGGAACAAGCAAGCATGTGCCTTCCTTTTCTTTTTTACAGATTCAATAGTTTTCATTCCATTGAACAGATGAACAACAACAAAAAAATTAACATAAGTCTACACTTTATCAGCTATGTAGCGCATAATTAAAATTTTATAAAATTTCCACTCTTCAGCTAATTTGCCGAATTTGATCGATCAACCTGGGTGAGTTATCAATTCTGGCTGATACGGGATGATGCCCTTCTAGATCTTTTTGTATCACTCCCAGTTTTTAATGCTAGAAAAGAAAATAAAATCTTTTAATGAGGATGTATTACATGTCAAATATCAGAGATTTAATGGAATTAGTCTCTAAAAAATGTGAAGACTTCTCAGAGGTGTAAGACCAAAAGTCATACCAGAAAGAAGAAAATAAACATCCTAATCCTGCTTAGGGGTTGTTCTTTAGGATGCATGGGGCAGTGCCAGTTTGCTGTTAATTAGCAATAGGGCACCTACAGGACAGCGATGAAAAAACAGAATGTGATAGCCCAGGAGCATTTGAAAAAGTTTCAGATTTCAACCCAAGGGCAAAACAGGAATGACTATACTGCTTTGGGACTGTCAGGAGCTTCCCTCCTTGGCATGAATCTGTCCTTCTCCTGGGTGGATTTAGCCCAGGGCTGTAATGGTGAACCCATGGCCCATGTGCCAGGCAGCTGCTTGTTACCACTGAAAGCTCTCAAAGGTTCGCCATCATTGGCCTACGGTACTGGAAAAACGAGGGGTGAAGAACACAGGGGGTGGGGAGGAGAAGGCAAACACACACAGATATTTTTAAATAACCGAAACAGGTTCTCAAGAACTCTGTGCTGAAATGAATGGTTTCTGAGGCCAAAGAGTAGGAAGAAAACCTATCAGTGAATGACTGAGGTGAGGTGAACCTCTTGGAAAAGCATGTGTATTTCACATCTTCCTGCTTCTCTCTAAAATAATCACTCGGCCTCTACACCTTTCGTACCTGAGGGCCAACAGTGAATGGAGATGCCAAGAGGGAGGGTTAAAAGAAAAACAAATATTACAGGAAATGTACGTCTCACGTACAAAAGATCATACGAAGAATTAAGGACTCAGGAAAGACTGACACTTTTCTTGTTTCCCACAGAATTCTTCAGCCTTCCCAAACATGAACAGCTTCCTATAAAGGTCTCCTTTTGTGTCCCAAGCTGCGAATAGCATCATGGGGTACCTGGACTATCAGAAATAATAGCCGCCCAATTCCCTCCAGTGGTCACCGTCCTAAACAGGACTGTCTCCCTGGAGCTGGGAGCCCACACCTCTGCCAGCTTTTGGATGCATCACATAACTTGCCATACATGGCACCACATAGCCATGGCAGCGCTGCCATCTGGCTCTCCAAGCCAAGCTACTGCCAAACTGCCTAACACTGCGCTGAGGTTTATTTTAAAACTCTCAAGAAAACACTGCCAGGAAGAGGGAACTTTTTCAGAATTTTGTCTTTCTGCTTTTCCATTCCGATGTACACGCACCACTGCATCTCTGGTGGAGAAATAATCTGTCCAGCCCTGACAATGTTAAACTCCACTGTTCTGTACTCAGCCCACAATGTTTCCTTCCTGTCTCTGTCAAAGACAAGAGCAGGCCCATGGCCAGGGGGCCACGATGCCCCCAAACTAACCCATCTCGGAGTCCGGCCAGCTTTCATCTCACCACTGTGTCTGGCCCTCTCTTCAGTGAGACCAAGTCCTTTTGGGGCCAGACTTTTATCTTCTCATCATCTACAATCCCACCCAAGCTGGCTTCTCCTTCTCTAGGTCGCAGCCTCCAGGGGACCCTCCACAGTACCAAGAGACAAAACTGCCTGAGCCACTGAGGGGACATGTGACCGTCCGTCAAGAAAAAAGATCTGCTATATCCAAGGGAGGAGCTAAATGGTCCTCATTCCACTCTGAGGGCCTGGACCCCAAGGTCATTGTTCAGGCTACACCTCTGCCTCCTGGCCATGGATTTGATGGTCAGCCCAGACTTCCCAGGGATTATCTGGTCATGCAGATGTCCTTGGGCTCAAGTCTCCACCTTTCCATCCACCTCCATCTCCCCTCCACGTCAACCTCGATGCCCAGCCATCCTGCTCATCTTCCCAGGGCTCTATTTTAGCATGTGATTGCAGTCAATTTGGCAGTTTTCATTTTCAGTGTCCAATCATTCCTCAGGGTGTCAAATCATCTAAGCTGCACGACCCTAATAGCAGCATAAACACAAAAGCTGAGAGAGGTGTTCCATGTCCTCGACTACAGGGTACAATTCTGAGCGATGAGGCACGGAGCAGATGCTCAAAAGCTCAAGAGTCAGTAGCTTGCAGTTTTGCACAGGGAAGACCACTTTCCCAGTCATGCTCTGCACCTGGTACATCTAATTTTTATCACACACAGGAAATGAAACACAGGAAGATAAGAATTTTAAAGCTCTAGATTAATACCAAGATATGAAAGGAAACTTCAGGATGGTAATGGAGACTTATATTTTTAAAGATGAAGTTCCTCCCTTAAGAAAAAATAGAGATTATCCTATTTCTTTTCCATTAGGACAACAGAAATTCAAATTAGAGTCTCATCTTAGAATGGCTACTAGTTAATTATTTAGAGTACAGCAAGATAACTATTAAATTATAATATGTCCTTCCTAAGTAGTCTAAAGCCAGAGCTCTTGCTCTACTTTTTGATGGGTAAAAATAGTTGGAATCTGACATGACTCCAAGAAGCAGGATTGCTCATAAGTTAAGATCCCAGAGCCTGAGTGCTGGGAAGATCTGGGTTCAAATCTCAGCTCTTCCAGCTCTTTATAATTGGCTGACCTTGAACAAGTTCTTTGCCTTTTCTATGCCTGTGGACTGTGGACTCTAACAAGAAGATGAGCTCTTTCAGGGAGTTATTTTGAGGATTAAAATGAGAATACAGAATAAAGGTCTTGACATAAGGAACACTTTAAATTTATTTTTTAAGAGTTCAGAGATCAGTCCAGTAAGCCTCGTTTAAGCGTCAATGCTTTCCCTGTCACAGCAACTGTTTAGAGTTCAGATTCAAAGATAATTCCTTTCTGAGCTCACAAAACATTGATTCGAGAAAGCTGTTAGGAGGACTGGGATATAGCTCAGTGACAGAGCATCTGCCAAGGGTACATGAGGCCCCCAGTTACACACACACACACACAAATGCCCTTTAGTTATGAGGAATATATGAGGAAATATTTGCACAATGCTGGCACCTGATAAGTGCTCAAAAAATGGTAATTATTATTACAGGCCCAGTTGGTCAACAGAACAAAACATTATTTTCAGCACTGCTCCTTAAACATAAAAAAAAATGATTTTATCAGCAGCAACAGGACAGTTACTTTTTAAATCTTAATTCAGAAAGAAGGGGCAGGTACATTGAAAGTAAAGTAGCTGATGGTATTTTTATTATGCACAGGCTGTTTTATTTTTCTTTTTCTTTTTTTTTTTTTTTGAGACAGGGTCTCGCTTTGTGGTTCAGGTTGGCTCTGAGCTCAGCCTCCAGCTCACATCATGGCAATCCTCCTGCCTCTGCCTTCCCAGCGCTGGGATTACAGGCGTGAGCCAACATGCCCAGCACTGTGGTATGTGGTACTGATTGCTGCTGGGTGTGAGTCTCCACACCCAGTATGATATGTGGTTACCGGGATTGAACCTGGGTCCTTGCGTTTGCAAGACACACCAGAACCACTGAGCTAACTCCCCGGCCCCTGCACAGGCAGTTTTCTAAACTGTTTTGCAATCAGCTTTGTAAGTCAGGTGACCTCACTGGCTTGGCACTGGGTTGATCATCTCTGTGAAGGCTTCACAGCTATGTTTTCGGGCGCTTCCGAGTTGCCAGCACTACTGTGCTGTTTTTTACTCTCATCTTCCCATTCCTCTGCTTTTTTTCCCACAAGTTTTATTTTGTTTTTACTCTTAAGAGATAAGAGAATATATTATATATTTTATAAAAAAATAAAAGAGGGGGCAAGTTCTTTTCCTCATAAGCCTCAAGTTTTCTCAGCTTCAAAGAAATGATGATAAACTAAAGAGGTGGAAATATTAATCACCTTGATTTCATCATTAAGTGCTGCACACGTATCTGGCAAGATCACACTCTACAAATGCATTCAATTCCAAAGTATCTGTCAGGGTCAAGTCAAGATCTGACCACTTATACTTCTTGGACTTAAGACTTTATTCAAACTTCTTAGACTTCTTTAGACTTTATTCAAACCCCCTGAGGTGCCACTTTCTAATCTGTATGAAAACTAATACTTTCTTGCTTGTTTTGACAACTGCATGGTAAGGATGAACATGACCATCCCCAGCATACAGTGAGCATGCAGTGACTAACTGCAGTGTTATCTGTATGTGATAGTACTTGTTATGGTTTAGATCACGGGATTCCCCAGCGTCCTTTTGGGAACTGAGTTATGATCAGAGGGGGTTGCTCTTGAATCCAGCTCCTCCTTTTTCTCTCTGCTTCTTGGCTGTCATACTATGAACAGTGTTCTTCCACCATGCTCTTCTGCTGTGCTGCTCCTGCCTTGGGAGTTAGAAGACCATGGACTGAATTCTTGGAGACCGTGAGCCAAAATACACGTCTGCTCCTATAAGTTACACACCTCACTGACCAGGAAACAGGATAAACACTATTGTGTAGCTTATTGTAATATAAACTGGAAATACCCTAACACCATAAATTACAAATCATGACCTACCTTTGGGTCACACTGTATTTTATTTCATATGGTACATTTCAAAGTACGAATTGTTGGAATGTTGGACCTGACATTCACTCTCTATTTAGCTCCTGCTCTCTGTTGTCATTTCTCATGCTTCACATCTTAGCCTTTTTCCCCCGGTCCACAACTGTGCTTGAGTATGTGCTGCACCCATTTTACACTTCATTTTTATGCACACAAATCTCTGAGCTGCTTGGTTTTATTTTGGGAGTAGGAAGGGTTATAAAAAAACACATCAATACAGGGAGTACTTTGAAAACTACTTCATGTGTTTCTGATTTATATTATTCAAATTTGCCACATTAAAATGCACCTTGATTTACAATTTTAGGCTATGAGAAGCTCTCTGCAGATATTAATTTACCTCTGTAACACACATGTGCCTGTCACATCATTTCCTAGTAAATCACTTTATTTCTCCCTTTAATCCATTTTCTACTTGGGAGAAAAACAAATGGCAAGCAGACAGAAATAAGATGAATCCTAGATATGTATTAGCTATATAACCGTCACTAAGTATGGCTTGAGCCTGCCGTGTAACAGGGCACGGGTGAGTAGCTCAAACTTCTCACACAGCAGATTTGCTATTGTGCTTTGGGTGGGTGAAGATTCCACAACAATGAAGTACACTGAGAAATGTAAAAACAAACCTCGGATTGCAAACAGCACAAATAATGTCAGAAGTTCAGTTAAGACCCTTCATAATCCAACATGGAGTTGGTCAATTTTTGCTGTGTATAACTTAGAGGAGAGAAAAACATAAACTATCCCCTCCACATGTCATTCATAAAGTGTCCGAGATTAAATTTCCCAGGCTTCTAATCTTGGCCTCCTCTGTCTCTATAAATACATATTCCTGGGTGGGGGATTTATGTGAGTAGCTCCAGTGCCTGCCTTGTAAGCAAAAGGTCCAAGTTTGATCCCTGGTAACCACCTGCCACAATGCCAGGCATGATGACTCATACTCATCAGCAATTAGCATCACCCAGCACACCTGTAATCCCAGCACTCAGGAGGCAGACGCAGGAGGATTGCTGTGATTTTGAGGCTGGCCAGGGCTACAGAGCTCAGAGCAAGCTTGAACTACAAAAGCAAGACCTTGCCTAAAAGCAAAACAAAACAAAACAAACAAACAAACAAACAAACAAACCTCCATGGGCAAATGTCTCTACTTTGAGTGATGGTTCCAAAATCTTTATTGTCAATTTTGACCTTTCTCACAAGCTTCAGAATCACACATGTGACTTCCTATTAGGCACATCTCAATGCTCCATAGAGGTTTCAAACTCCTACTAAAGCAAATCTTTCTTTTATTACAGAAATCTTTGTTCCCTATCACCTATCAGCTCTTTACACATGATAAAATAACTTGTTTATTATCTGCCCCTCAGTAGTCGGTAAGTGCCATCAAGATAGGGGTCACCATCCAATCCATTCACTTGACTCATGTACAGCCTGTGCCTAGATAGGCCTAGAGTGACTTCTGGCAGTCGCAAGGAATAAACAAGCATTTGCTCAATGAATGGAACGAACGGCCTTTTCTTCTAGTGTTCCAGAGCTTCTCCACCCCACTGCTCTTGATCTCAGCCAATGGCATCCAGGGCTAAGCTTGGGGAAATCAGCTTAGGAGTCAGAGTTCCTCTTCATCCAGTACCCAGCTGCTGATGGGTCCAGATAATCTTTTTCGCTATTTCTTCCTCTCAATCCCCAGGCCTACCTCTGTCCCAGGTATCTCTTACCTTCGGAACATTCTGCATTTAAATAAGCACAGCTCACTATAGCCAGGTCTTCTATGCAAAACTGTGCGAAGACACTCGGAGGTTCTGTTTTTTCTAGACATGAATCCAGGCTTCTCTGGGAGTCCAGTTACGAGATCAGAGCCTGCTAACTTATCTTCGCTGTCTTTCCCCACCTCGAGTGTTATACACAGGTAAAATGAATGTGTTCCTGAAGCCACCTGTCTTTATCTCCTCTCATCATGGCCAAGTCTAATCTTTCTAGATTCAGTTCAGGGTCAATTCTTAAGAGAAACTTTCCCTGACCTTTCAGGGTAGCCTAAATGTCATGGCTCCATGTGTTTCTATGGCAACCAACTGACATGATAACAAACATCTAGACAACCACTTGCCGTTAACAGGAAAGATGAATGCGAAGGTAAGGAAGAAGAGAGTGTTAATCAAAATCGTAGCTGTAACCTAGTGAGTAGGTATTTAAGCTCTCACAGTAAATCAGAGTCATGTGACTTGATTTTCAATTTCTGGTAAAGAAGAAAATGAAAACCCTCAATTTTCGTCTTGGGCCTCCAAATCTGCAGGTACCACAGGAGTGACAATGGATGTGAATGCATTTTCGCCTCCTGCATCTGGTGCTTGGGGACACCAGGGACTCTATTACAACATTAACTGAGGCATCTGATAAACAGACTTAGATTACTGCCTTGCTTTATCATGTAAGCTCCATAGTAACAGGGGCTGGCTATACTTGCCTCGGTCCATGCGCCATCTTGATTCGGCACTACACAGAAGTCGTCGACTTAGTGACACAAACATCCCTTCACCGACACGCTTACACCCTCGCTCATGAACCTGCGCATGCGCAGCGCTCTCAGGGAGCACGCAGGTTTATGGCACAGGGAGTAATGCTTTGCTCTGGACCCATTCAATTCAGTCATTAATTTTAAAGAGGGAAAAAAAATTAACTCTCAAATATAACATTTCCTTAAAAATATTTCTCCCACAGAATAGACAATCTATACATTGAAAGGTTATTTAAATGCTGTAAACTACTTGTGAGAGGCTTTGTCTTAATATGCTGTGTATTTGAAAAAACCTTAAGATTCACCTGCGATGATATGTTCAAAGCAATTTCATTTCAAGAAGACTTGTAAGTCTCCACCTTGGAGGGAGTCTGAGTATGGAAGGAGACATGGTATGATTCGACTGAGCTCACCAAAATGGAGACGCCTCACCCTAACAGGTCTGCTAACAAAAATGTAAATCCAGGTGGCTTTATGTAATAATGAACTCTCTTCCTCACTTACAGCTGTATAGCTGCTCGGTGATTTGTGGTAGCTGGGTTTCCCAGACATTGCTCATATACTGTGTATCCAAAAAGGAAATTAGGTTATAAAATAGTGTGCTGATTCTAGTCAGCTCTGCTCACTGAAGGATCACCATATAAAACGCAGAAAGGAGATGAAACAACAGCACTTTACAGCCAGAAAGAGACCGAGAGAGTAAGAGCTCAGTCAGAGTTAGAAAATACAGAGTAGAAGTCAAAGGCCTCCATGAATTCATGGACTAGTTTCATGGGTACTGATTTGATTTACTGATTTCACCTTGATTGCTCTTCTGCCACTAAGGCAGGTTTGGATGCATTTTCAGACCTTTTTCTGATGGCTACTTAATACCCTTTGGCCTACTGTACTTTCAAGACCCTAAAGATTTCTAACAGAGGAACTAAAGTCTAGTTAGTGGGCCTCAACTGTGTGGCTCTCAAAGGTGGAACTGTCCTTAATTAGCTACAATGGTGCATAAAGAAATTAAGGGGAGAAAAATCTCATTAGTCCAGTTGACACTGGGCAAGGCTGTCTGGGAAGTTGCCACACCCTCTCTGCGTTTCACAGTCTCCAGTAAGACTTGTGAGAACCCCTAGTCCACATGAATCTTCCCAACTCAAAAGGCAGCTCTTGGGACAAATGATACAATACAGAAAAAGTGAAGAAGCTCTAATAAAACCAAAGACTTAGCAATGAAGACCTAGCCCAGCAATGAATTATTACCATTGCTCCTCTGCAGAAACAGTACCTGGGGACATTAGCATTGGTTCTTAGAGAGTAATAATAATCTTATATGTTGATACTACTTTCAAATTTATAGAATCTGTTTTCCTGTACTTCTTCAGAGTCATGTGAAGGCTACACAATACAATATTTTTCCATTTATAGACAAAGAAACGGAGGCCTAGGTAAGTTAAATAACCTCGCCTCAATCTTACAACTACTAAATATTGCCAGAAATAAGAACTAGGTGTTTTGAGTCTAAAGTTAGTCCAATTTCCACCATGGGAAGAAATGTAGAGTTCTCAAACTATATATGAGAGTTTTCTTTCTTCTTAAGCAAGCATAGTCCTGAAATATTTAAGGCAAATCAGTGATTCAAATTTTAAAATAAAATTATAACCTTCCACTTGCAAGATATAGCTATTAACTGATGTTACTGGCCAATAAGGAATTCTAGACGAAAGTTTTAAGTGTCTTATAGTAAATGTTTAAAAAGAAGAAGAGAAAGCACATATATTCATCCCATTAACAGAACACAAGTAATTTCTAGTACACAGTCAACACCAGCAAGCCATCAAGCATAGAGTGACAGCCTCAGGAAATAAAAGCTCAGGCTGGTAACTCAGGGGTCCTGTCGCTCTCAAGTGCTGGTTCCAAGGTTTCTTCTGGTATTGTTAGCTTTGAGTAACAGCCAATTTGTCTCATCTTAGCACCTCCTCTCCTTAGCTTGGAATTCTCACTACTGTAATCTAACAAGGTGCTTAAGGATATCAGAGAAAATCAGAGAACAAACAGCAATACCCTGATACACAGACACACACACACAGATGTAGGCTGCATTAGACACACGTCTGCATACACTCTAGGATTCCCAACAACGTCTCCCCCATCTTTAAATTAATTTGCTTATGACCACTCAGTGGGAAAGACTAACACAGAGGGTGGAATTTTCATAAACTCGAGACTAAATGGCCAAAATTGAAAGAGCAGACAACCAGACTGAGAGGTCTAAGACTTTAGGCTTGATGAATGTCTGGAGACCTAAGATTTAATTCTACATCTAAGTTTGGCCTTATGATGCAGAGTAGATTGCTTGATCTTAAATGGCTTCATTTGGAAAGAGAAAATAAAAAATGACACCAGCTTTCATTCTTGTGTGAAATATGTGTGTCAAACCATACCAAGTATTATGAAAAGTATCATGTTGTCAATCCATGAAGCACTAATACAAACATAGCCTTATTTCTCCTGTACTTATCCTCTCTTTCTCAGGATTCAACAGTAAATCAATGTAAAGTACATAAACATAAAGCAGCTCCTTCTTTATATAAAGTTTATATTTTAAATCTGCAGCCTTTTTTCCATGCAGATGAATGTTAATAGTCAAATTCTCAAATAAATAGGGAGCAAGCTACATTAATACAAGTCTTAACAGACCTTCGTCAAGTTTCATTGTCTAGTGATTGATCCATCAGCTGGCTTTCCAAGGAAGGAACAAGATGGACTAATATTTAAGCTTCTCATTTATTTTTACCTGAGCTATAACAACAACGATTTCTTCAGTTACTTCAATAGAAACTACTTAAAAATGCAAAATAAGCAAGAACTTCTGGGAAATTCTTTCCTAGAGGCAACAGAAAGTCGGTTCAATCCTCAGTGCTGATGAAGAAAAAAAAAAAAAAAAAAAAAACCACATAGAAAAAGTTGCCCGAAGCAAAGCCAATGCTACCAAGTATGTGGGCCAATGTATTTTCCTTGGTGTTAAAGACAGTTATGTCAAAATTTTGTCACCTACAACCAAGAGGCCAGATCCTGAGAGAGAATTACTTAATTCTTGCTACTGATTCAAAGTTTGGGGATGATCAAATAATGAGAAACATAAATAATGAATAACCAGATAGTATCAATTAAAAAATGCAAAACCTAGTGCAGTGGCCAAGAAATAATTTCTTGATTAGCTACCTTGTGGTCTGTGGAAAAAGAACAAAATGTGAAACATTCAATGTGCTGTGGTTTAAATCTCTGAAGCGCTAATTAATCTCTCAGCAAACCTCTCTGAGAAGGAAACCTCAGGAGGTCTTCACGTCGCTCTTCTCAGTGATCCTAAGTGTCACAGACACACAAGATCCTACCACAAGCACAAGCTCCATGCGCTCATCCATTATCTCCCACACCCACACACCCAGCTGGCCCACCCCTGATAGCTGCTTATCAGTGAGGGCAGGAAAGACAAAAATGAATGGCTACTTTTCCCTAAGAAGAATGGTGGGACAGAGGACAAAGCAACACTAACTGGACAAGGTAGTATGTGAACAGGTGTTTCACTTTTTTTTTTAAGAGAAGTTTTCGCTTTGTGGTTCAGGCTAGCCCTGAGCTCAGCCTCCAACTCACATCACAGCAATCCTCCCGCCTCTGCCTCTTGAATGCTGGGATTTACAGCTGTGAGCCACCACACCCGGCACTGCGGTATGTGGTACTGATTGCTGCTGGGCGTGAGTCTCCATACCCAGTATTGTATGTGGTTAATTGGGGAATTAAACCCAGGTCCTGGTGCTTGTAAGACAGGCACCGGAACCACTGAGCTAACTCCCCGGCCCCAGGTGTTTCACTTTTTGTGCTTGCCTAGAAAGCGTCCCTACCAATCAAGTTGGAAGATGAGTGAGGGCCAGGAGCCTCGGGTATTAGTGAAATTGTGTGTGAAAAACACGAGTCAAATCTTAGCTTGGATCCCAATATTAAAGTTCTAGTTACACACAAAGAGAGAGTAAAGGCAGAGATGAGGTCTAATAAGGTTGTTGGGGGTCAGTCAAACTCCATTGATAAGGATGCAGAATTACTGTCCTAAGCCTCCCTGAAAAACTCAAGAAACAAAAGCAACACGGAGTCTTTTAGACTGACTGATCACTGGTTGCCACTTCATCATGTGCCTCCAAACTACTACTCAGTGGAAAATCTCCAGGTAGTTTTTCGATAAGGCCTTATGCCCATTCATGATGGAGAGATTACATCAAAAATAATCTTGAAGAATTTCCCCACAAGGCTAGACGGTTAACTGCAAGTTGGCAGCACAGGAGTAAGAATGTGCAGAGGGACACCCACGTGAACACTCACCCTCTACTGCTCTTTTGAAGAAGACTTTGCAGCTGCCACAGGTCACCACCCCGTAGTGACATCCTGACGCCTCATCTCCACACACCAAACATATTTTGGAAGGTCTTGAGGATCCAGTAGAAACACTTCGCAAGGTAGAGCTGGGGAAAGAAATCAAGACTTAAATAAGCACACCAGTGTGCCGCATTTCATATCCCGTTCAGCGCAGCTGAAAATCAGTCAACAATCACAGATCTGACAGTGAACCTGGCGCATCAAGATCACATATGATGCAACTTAGGAAAATGAAGATAAAACCTTATTGATGGAGTAATATGATCAAGAATGGTATTGCAAGACCTCTTAAGTACTCAGAAATAAAAATCACAGGTAAACATTTCCCCACCTTTTCTTATTTTTGAGACCACCCCCCCAAAAAAAAAATCCAAAGCAAAAAGTCATTGGTATTGGCTTTCTTGGAAGGAAATCAGAAAATTCTCGAAGCAAACCTTCCTGGTATTTTCTGCTGTCCCCTGCTGTATGTCAGAGTTGTGAGAATACTTGTAAATACCCTATACTCAGACTCAGAGTGTCTATCTCCATTATCCCAGATTTTGAAAATTTCCTTTCTAAAACAACCCACTAAACTGAAAATTACTCTCTTGGCTTGACTCCAGTAGTACAGTCCTTGCCACTAAGATTTTGCATTTTTCCATACTCTTTACATAGGTACGTTTGACACACTTCACTTGCTTACTATTTTGAAAAGATAGTGTCAAAAGTCAAACAAGTCATGTATGGTAACTATCTCAGGCAACTTTCAAGGTAAGAAACTTGAAAATTTTGGGAAATGGATTTTGGAGTTGGAGGCAAAAGTAACTAAACAACAGTCTTTAGAACTCTCTTTAAGGAAAAATCTTCCCAAGACATTTTATACATTACCTTGTTCGCTTAGGACAAATTACAAATAAAACGTTTTGAATTCTAGTAAGGAATCATAGTTCATAGTCAGTTGATGCACACATCAGGCAGGTAAAGAATTTGTCTTATTCATTCACAGACCTGAATATTTACTTATATTTGTACAAATTCCAGCCTCTGCCCTAAAGTTAATGGGTTAAAGCCCATGCTGCAGTGCAAGGCAACTGGAGGTCACCCTGTGGGCTCAGCTACCCACACCAGGAGGAAGAGGTAGGAGTTTCTGCAATACTCCTCTAGATATGACAGGTGAACTAGACTTTGAAGCACAATTAGGTCACAGCCAGACAAAGTGAAAGGGGAGCTGGGGAAGGCACTGTGCAAACGGGAGGCCTTCGGGAAACTTCAGTACAATGCAAACCTCATCATGATGGTCACCTCTGTCAGTGCTCCTATTTCCTTGGGAAAGACTTTACAGGAAGTGGGGGAAGACTCACAGGAAGTAGGGGAAGACTCACAGGAAGTGGGGGGAGACTGAAAGGAAGTGACAGCAATGGGCCAAAATTGCTATGGCATGGTGTTAATTTGTTTTTCAGATTAGTTAAGATGTAGTAAAATCCTATGTATCATACGAAATGATTTTAAATGTCTGAACTACCCTCTCACCAAAACAGTTGGCAGGACAAACTACTGAGTGTGCAGAGCACTGTACTGTGACGGCCTTAGCAGAAAATGACTTCTTAAATCAAGGACTGAAACAATGTTCTCTACAGTTGTTTCTCCTCCTGAGAAAAGGGCTCTTTATTATTTTTATTAGTGTCCTTTGACTTTTTTATAGCATTCAAAACATTCCATTTCAGCACCAGTGACTTCTTCAGCATATTAGCTGGTAAAAGTCAATCCACACTCAGACCAACTCATTGTACACTGCAGAGAAACACCGTGGCTTTGTAAATATTTAGAATACAACATAAAAGCATCATTAAAACATGATTAAAACATAATTGCTTTCTCACAATGACAAGCACATGTAGGGCTTTTATTCAGCATTTTGTAGGCCTTGGTCTTAGTCCCAATACTTAGCTCTAAAGCTTTTTGGCAGCATAGCATCAATCTCTGGAACTCTGCTCATTTTTGACCAGAACTCACGTTCATGGCGATGCCATCTAGTATCTAGCATCTTAGCTTTAAAGGCACCACTATGTTGGAGACTTCATAATGCAATGTGTGTCTCCAGCCCAAACTCCGCCCCTAAACCACACATCTATACAAACATAATTGCCATCCCACCTGGGTACTGCCATCCCACTTGGGTATCCGGTATATATTCCAAAGTCACAATATCTTGAATTATGATGGTCTTTTTCTCCCTCTAACCTTTTCTCCTCTCAGATCCTGGCCCTCTATGCTCGCTCACTCTCTCTTTCAGCTTCCTGGCCACCACAAGGGAAGTAGATTTCCTCCACTCTGGGCCAGCTAGACCACAAACTGAGACCACTACAACTGGGAGCCTACGTGAACTATTCCCCTTTACATTGATCATCTCAGATTTGTAGCCACGGCTGCTGGACACTGAGTCAGTACCCAACAGACATTTGAGCAAATGGAGGATTGGATATCTGGCATCTCACAGTTACCACACACACACACACACCCTGCATCAACTCTGACGCTCCACTGCAGTCCTTGATAAAGGAATGTGATTCATTTTTAAGCATCTACAGATTAACAGGCAAGTTGCGGAATCAAATGGAAAAGTCAAGAAGAAAATCAACAGTCAAAAGATGCATTGTGAAATCAAGATTAAAATGACTAACTTGTTAACATTCCAAATGAAAGCAAACATTAATTCTCCTTCCCATGTGCCTTTCAGGCTCACTACTGTTTTACAATGTCTCCTCTATGTCTCAGGCTCCTTCTCACCCCCTCGGTCACTGACTTCGGGGTTCAACCTTCAGGCATGCTTGTGTCGGTCCTGCACTGGCTCCCCTGATGATCTCATGTACAGTCTAGGTTCCAGCGGCTCTCTTGTTACTGACTTTCCAGACCTCCACAACCGGCCCCTCTACCCTTCCCTCCTGATCTAATCTCATGTAAGCCACCCATATGTAACCTCCTTGATTTTCCATTTTCTGACTTCATAACACTGCAGTTACTTTCTTTTATCCAGATTTCAATATTAGTATCACAATCAGCTAATAACTGAGATGAACCCCTACACAAATGTCCTTGTGATATATTCCAGAGCCCCAGCGGATGCCTGAAATCGGTGTCACACCAAACCCTCTGGATACTATGCTTTCCTCTGCTGCGCTGCCATGTACTGCTGCAGTTAATCTGTCTTCTGACACTTTATGTCCTTTAAATCACAGCTCTATTGCTGGGGGAGTCATCATTAAGTAAAATAAGGGTACTTGAACAGAAGCACAAGATATTATGACAGTCAATCTGGTAACAGAGGTGGCTAATGACAAACAGAAGGTACCATTATATACAATGTGGATACACTGGGCAAAGGAGTGAGCGTGGCCAGGGACGGAGGTGCCATCACTCTATTTAGAACAGTGTGCAATTAAAATGCTACTGTTATCCTTGGAATTTTCCATTAATATTTTCACACCTGAAAATAACTGAAACCATTGCAAGTGAGAGCACAGATGGGCACAGACTCCTGTACTCTTCTTCAATGGTTCAAGCTAAGCGGTGACCAAGCCCTGCTTGTTTTAGCTTTGCAAATTCACCTGCCATCTCTGTATTTTCCCAGTTTGGAAATCTTGGTTCAGACCCTAGTACCTCATAAGGGTCCTCACTTACCTCTGGCCTGTTCTTTCTCTAATTCGTTCATGAGTAACGGACATATTTCATGATGAGTGTTGACAGTATTATTTTCATCCTCAAAGGGTCTTCAAATGCCCTCTCCCTAGAATCAACCTTCTCTGGCATGGTCTTCTCATAATGTCTGTACACAGGTCCAGCATGTGTCAGCATTCTTGTCTAAGTGTCGGGTCGACCACTGTTTATACAACTGAGCATTTCCTCTCCCCATTCCCCCTCATGGAAAACCTATCCATCCTTAAAGGGCTCCTGTGTCCTGCTGGTAAGCCATCCTTCCTTCCTTCATCCCTCAGCACTCTGTGATGCTGTCCTTCCACAAATATCATGTCTGACCTTGTATTAGTGACCTGTGCACATATCCTAAATCCTTCAGGGCAAAAAGCCTTATCATATGGATCTCTGTGATGCCACCACCATTAGCCATGTGTTGGTACTATTTATTGAATGAAAGAAATCACACTCATAATCTCATTGCAGTGGAACACAAATTTACAGAGGGCGATTTTACAGAAGGTAAATTAATGAGGTCAAGGTTATAGGTTCGATTCACACACAGTTCATTTAGTTCTGTACAGTGGGGGGAAAAAGTCAGGGACACGGGACTTCTCAAAAGCTCAGCCAGCTGTCACATAAACAAATGCACCATGAAACAAAAGCCAGTCCCTGACGTGTGCACAGGTTCACGCTGTAACTGTACTGTTACCTCGCTGTGTATGTGTGAAACTGAAAGATGGCATGTGTCCGGGAGGTTACAAATACCCACTTCTAAGAAACACATCGATACATCTCACAAGAGAGGAAAGGAAGGAGAGCGGGGGAAGAGGGACAGATCTTGAACTCCCTTCTCAGATAGAGTGTAACCGATGAACGGCATTCAGTGATCTGTGTGTCAGAGTTTACCTCTCAAGAGTGATCAATTTGCTAAGTTTCTCACACCACAGCATCAAGAGGCAGAGAGACCGAAGTAGCAGATCCCCAGACAGGATGCCTGGGCTCCAGTGCTAGCTCAGGCACTATTGGTGAAATCTCCACAAAATATACTTTGTTGAGTTATAACTGGAACAATAAAATAAAGAGGCTGAAATGAAGATCTCTGAGACTCTTTCCAAGACAGCGTTTTAAGAAACAGTTACAAAAGATAAAATGGACAACCCATTGAGATCAAGTTCCACAACCCAACTTGAGTTTCATGTTCAAATGAGAGACAGTATATTAGAGCTGGGTCCGGTGATGCTTGCCTGTCACCACAACCCCTTAGGTAGGCTGACCAACAATGGTAAATTCAAGTCTCAGCTGGGCAATTGAAGCTCTCTCTCAAAAAAATCAAAAAGAGCTCAGTGATAGAGTGCACTTAAATCTGACCCGTTCGTACTGAAAAAAGTATCTATATTAAGATGCATAGTAAATAACCATTGCTTGATTTGAATCAAGCAAAAAAAAATTAAAAAATTAATTTTTCCAGACAAGGTCATTACATGGCACCTAAAATATTTTCTTGCATCTACTGGATCATATCTATGCCAATTGTCATTTAAATTTATATGTAAATATAGTCAATAAAATAATATTCTACCTTTCAAAAACTATTTTAATAGAAAAGCTATTCCAACTGGTCAAATTTGGCCTTGATAATCAAAGAAGCATTGCTCACAAAAATAATATTAATTGACAAAGGACACTCTTGGTATTTCATGTTTATATTAAGATATTTTAAAGCATAGATGAATGAATACTGTGTTTCTGTTTATAAAGAGAGTGTCTCTTTCAGAACACAAACTGAAACCAGTTTCAGTCTCAAATATATTAGTTTTAATGACCAACTAAAAAGAATGAAAAAGCCAAGTGTAGTAGCACTCGAGAGGCTGAGGCAGGAGGATCACTGTGAGTTTGAGGCCAGCCTGGACTACATAGTGAGTTCAAACCCAGTCTGAACTACACAGCAAGACCTTGTCTCCAAAAAAAGAGAAAGACTAAAAAGATAAATCAAAGGCTCAAGTTGCCTTTCTTGATAGTTGAAAGAGGTGATGATACTAGCCAGTCATCCAAAACATAGTGTTTTTTCCTAAAAGGGTTGAATGTATAGGGAGGAACAATAAGAAAATGACTTACACTGATCAAAAACATTACTGGAAAAACAGGCTCATTGAGAATCTATAACACACTATGTCATTCCAGGAATTACCCATAAGTAAAACCATTTCTCCTGTCTTCATAGTGCTTGTATAACAAAGTAGTGATTGACTCATTTTCAGGCTGCAGAAATTTTTCATATAAAGGTATACTGTCTGAATTCAACTCTTTCTTTACAAAGCAAACAAACCTGCACAGACTACCAATGTCACCAAATATAAGGTTCTACCACCACCACACATGACAGCTAAAGTGCACTTTCCCCAATTTGAAGCAGCTCATACATTCATTCCGATTCTCAGAGATCAGCGAAAATTTGGAAGATGATACACATGCATCATTTTCCACGAGACATGCACAACTATTAATGTGTTTCAATTGATCCTTACCTACAGACCACGACCTTCTAGTGTCCCAAAATTGATCACATATTAAGCTATTTATTGAAAATCTACTGTGGACAATATCACCTGGTAGCTTAACAAGAAAGTCCATTTCCTCATAGTTTCCAGGGCACTAAAGAAGAGACAGATGTAACAGGAAAATAAGTCATTTCAGAAAGTGACTGGTCTGAGGAAGGAAAGCACTGAGTGGGTGGGGAGTTAGAATAAGATTCTTTAAATAAGGACGTCTTTGGGAACAATGAAATGACAAAGTAGCTAGCCACGAGCAGATAC
Organism: Petromus typicus; assembly: GCA_004026965.1. NCBI lineage: Eukaryota > Metazoa > Chordata > Mammalia > Rodentia > Petromuridae > Petromus > Petromus typicus. Next base: position 30,555 of record PVIR01009578.1, on the reverse strand, counting down.
CAACAAAGGGGATGAAAACGAGGGCAAGGTGGTGCAGAGGCAGCTGAACGGGGAGGAAGGTTTGGCAGAAGGCAGGGCTCGACCGTGGGCTTTTCAGGCAGTGCAAAGAGGCAGAGATCTAACTCAAGGGCCATCAGGAGAGATGTGAACCTGAGTGTTTTGAGGGGAGGGTAACAGATCTAGCTAGCACTGAAAAACCTTTCTCTGGCTTGGTGTAGAGTCGCCCATGTCTGCATGAGGGAACTCGGCAGTCTGTTGATAACTGCAGGGCACTATACATGGGGTAGCATATTCATATTTAATATAATGACAAGCATGTTAAATGATACTCTACTCCCAGAAATATTGAGAGTAATTTATATTGGTTAATTTAGCCCTTCTGTGGCAGTCTCCTCATTGGTAATGTGGCAACAACAGAGGAATTACAGATCTGAAGATGAAATTATTCAGTTGTAGTATATATAGTTGATATTGCGAAGTAGAAAATATTTAAAAGGAAAGAGTATTAGGGTAAATAATGAGGGGAAAATGAATGTGGTAATAATAAAGAAAAAAAACCCAAAGATTGTGTATAATATAGGGGGTAGTGGGGTGCACGGTGGGAAGAAAAGGAAAAAAGAATCAGAATCAAGTCATGTCATATTCTGGTACAAACTCAATGTTGAATGTGATTATCATGTGTATTCATAATGTATCAATAAAGATAATTTTTAAAAAATATTTTAAGCATACTCAGAACACTGTCTGACTTACATTCAGTGTTATTTAAATCTAGCTATTGACTAGTGTTATCGATGGATGTGTATTTCCTTTTTTTAAAAAAAATTCAAATCTTCATTGGTTCATTATGAATACATATCATCACATTCAACATTGAGAGTCTGTACCAGAATATGACATGACTTGATTCTCATTTTTCCCCTTCTACCCCCACCTTACAACCCCCCACCCCCTATATACACAAGCTTTATTTCCTTTTTACTTTATTACTGTCACATTCTTTTTCCCCTCATTATTTACCCCTACACCCTCATTTCATGTATTTCTTAATAGTGCCTGCCATATAATGGAATTATAAATAATTTTACCTTTTTATGTTATAACTTTTTGTACTGGTTTTAATTTGTACAAGCATGTATAACATTGGTAGGAAGAAAAAGTGTTTTTAAAATAGCTATTTGAACACAATATTATTACAATAGAGATGCTGTTAATTAACCACATATGCAGTTATTTGGGCTGGATATGTATGAATTATCTGGGGTCTGCTGGTGTCTGCAGTTCATGGGTTGGGAAGAGCTACATCGGCTGTTAGAATAAATAGTCACTGAATAAATATTGAATAATAAAACACTCTTAAAGTAAACACTTTTAACACTCTTAACACTTTAAACACCCTTAAAAAGTAAAGCACACTAAACCTAAGAAACATGAGGTTTGGGAGAATACTCAGTGATTTTAAAAAGTACACTCCCAAACATAAATCATTCTTTAACAACTGAAATCCTTTTTTATGACCACATATAATAATATGCTTTTCAAAAGGCCTTCTCTGCTGGTAATCCCTTTTGTTTTGAAAGCTTACATTCTGAGTCATAATATTTAACGCGAAACCTCTCACTTTAATTTTTCTATTATTTAGGGAAGATATCTGGGAGTTCTTTGGGCATATTTTACTTTATGATGCTATCTTAGATAATAATTGAGTTATTCATATTTTGGTGGGTAATTAGTTTCCCACCAAGTTCATCCTCCTAAGCTGCAATGCATGTTGTACTCCAGAATTAGAGAAGAATTAGAGAATCAACACACAGCATGAAGCCTTCGCTGTGTAAGTTAAGGTTTAACCAAGGCCACCTGACACCGAGTAAGAGCACGAAGAGAAGAAATACCTGGGGAACTGCAGGCTCCGTGATGACTAGCTGCTTCTCCAGTTTATGTTTTCTGTTTCTATAGAGTGGCGGGTAAGGAGAAAATTGAGCCAGGCCAAGAAAAATAAGAAGTCCACCACACTAGCACTCAGAACTCAATAGAGCAGAGCTAGTGAGGCGCGAGGAAAACAGTCCAAATCAGAGCTGGGCTCTCACACCATTTGCAGTATCAGAAATCAGACACAGGCATCAAGTGGGCAATGACAATGCGGCATAGACATGAAGAGTTCTACTATATTAAAGAACACAAAGCGCCTGGCTATCATTTTAAGTATGCAGAATACAGAGAATGAAGCAATGAAAGAATACAGACAATCAAAGTTTCTTGTTGAAGCAAGAAACAATTCAGGAGCACTGGGCATTGGAAGCATGACAAACACGCTCAACAAGAGAAGAGTCGGAATCTAATTTGAAAGGTGAGTTATCCTCAAGGTCCAAGGACCCAGGTTTTACTCAGAGAGCAGTGAAGAGATGATGTAAGAAAGACAAAGATCTATAGAAAACACACTTCTGATTAAGCTGGGGAACAGAAAGAAGAAAAAGCGAAAAGCGAAGGAGACAAAATAGCTGCGGAGTCTCGGAGTCACAGGGCAGGGAACATCAGTGATTGTATAGTCAACAGTTTTCATGACTGGCACCACAAACACAAGACAAGGGTGCCCACTGAGAGGCTGCCGCTGCCATGCTGCTAAGGAATTCTGGCATGAGTTTTCTGCATATATGTGAGCCTGTAAGATGCATTTAGAAGGTATATTCAAGAGAAAGGCATTCCACAGCCTTTCTGTTAAAGGGCTTTTCCTCTTCCAAGAAGGAATTTTTTGCATATTTTTTTTTCAGAATCTCTTGGAAGAAACAACATACTTTTCACCTAAGCTGTGGGTCAGTACTTGACAAAATTGTGTTTGATCATTTCTTGAGCATTTTCGCATCAGTTTTGAAAACACTAGTGTTTGCATATGTGTATATTGTATGTTTTATGTACTGCATACTTTATTCACTACATACATAAACATATAAACCGTAACTTTCGCCCGCTGAATGGTAACTGTCCTGCTGTTAAACAAGGACTGAGACAATGGCACAGAGGCAGGAGACACTGAGGGTGACACACATGGACCTGGTCATGGATCCTGAACCTGGGTTACTCAGAAGTTAATTTCCACAGGCTTTTTGTTTATCACAGTCTAGGAAAAGCTGATGTATAAGACGCTTCACCAAGGCCTTTCGAGCAACATATAAAACCAAATTTTTATGAATTTAATAAATGATTCAAAGCTTCCCAGGCTGATTTTCCTCTCACTCCAGCCATGACCCCCTCCGCGCTGCTGGTACCTTCATCAAAATTATCAGCTCAGCCCCATTACCCTTGGTGCTGGGCACGACTCAGCACTAGACCACTGTCTGTCTGTCGTCCTACATCCTAGCCTGTATCTTATTCATCCTGTCTTTTGGAAATGTAAGATAAAGGGGTATTCTTTATTGTTTCAGGACTTTCCATGTGAGAGAGTTTGGATAAGCTCATTTAAAAGCTATGATCTGCTTAATGACAGTACTAAAGTGAGTCTGGGGCCAGGGCATTGGGTCATATGTATTCCACATGTGCATACTACCAGCCTTGGAGCAAAATATTAAAAATACTACCTCAGCATGCCACCAAATCCCAAAGAACATCTGTATTCACAGGGTTATTCTTTAACATTGCAATTTCTGAATAACTAGTGAGATATCATTTAAGAGGGAAAAAATTAAAAGCACTGTTTTTATTTATTTTATTTTATTTTTTCAGATAGGTTTCTTGCCTTTTTTTTTTTTTTTTTGTGGTTTAGGCTGGCCATGAGCTCAGCCTCGAACTCACAGCAATTCTCCTGTGTCTGCCTCCCAAATGCTGGGATTATAGGAGTGAGCCATCGCGCCTGGTACTGTGGTACTGGTTCTGATTGTTGCTGGGTGTGAGTCTCCACACCCAGCATTGTTGTATGTGGTTACCAGGGATGGAACCTGGGCCCTTGCACTGGCAAAGCAGGCGCTGGAACCACTGAGCAAATCCCCTGCCCTGTTTTTATTTTCATTATATGGCATCAGGTTTATTTTCTTAAGGCTAATTCTATAATTATGAAAAAAAGTAGGTCCTGCAAAGCCAGCTTCATGATCTGAAGTAATCCTTCAGTAAAGGAATATGGAAGCCACAAAAGAAAGACTTTCCCGCTATCACATCAGTAACGGGTAAAAAGCAACTCTCCTTTCAAAACACTAGAGTTTCTTCCAGTCCCCAAAGACAGTTCTTCAGTGGGAGTCTGCAGTAGAGCCGTGTGTGACATTGGTTGTGTTGCTTTGTGGCAGGTGGTATGGCCCTGGCTGCAGTGGGCAGACACTACTTAGTGTTTCTGACGGGACAGATAAGTCCCTGGAGGCCTCTGAAGACACAGCAAGACCTGACATGCAACTGTCTCCCAGTGCTCTGCCGCAGAGCGACCTACCCTTTCTGATCTGACCGGAAGCCCTAGGAACTGCCACCTCAGTGCAGGCACATCCCAACCCCGGGCCGCAGTAGATCTTTACTTCCCCACAGAGCTCTGTCTGAAATCCTCCCAAGCACAACTCAGAGGACAATGCCACGTTTGTTTTCACCTGCAAAATACAGGATTTCTTGTGGCCCCATGTAACACCTTTCGACCTCTGATATTAATTATAAAACCAGGGTCTCACAGGACAGCATTTCTGATTCATCAAAATGACTGTTACTGCTAGGCTGGCAGAACAGTGGTCACAAGCCATGAAGATAACCGAGTGAATTCTTGGGGTAACGCTGTATCTCCCGCTCTCAGATGGTTCTTCCATGACCACATTTTCCATCAATTTTGGCTCTCATTTTAAAAAATTATGATGGTGTTATTTTCTTCGCATGTACTTTTTCTTACTGAATTCACCATTGCTACTTCAAGTGGAAATGATACTAAAAAAAAAATTTTTATTTTACTCAACCCAACTGTGTCCGTTTCCGGATGTGGCGTGAATGGCACAAAGACAACAGACCCTGGGCACTTCCTGTGGTTGTTGTTTTTTTGAGGGTTGGAAGCCGGGGAAGCTTCTTTTGATTTCTTTCTTCCAAAACATTAAAGCCTACGGCTTCAGAGAGGCTGCTTGTCAGCTACCACATCATCTGCAGTCTCATAATGCAACCAAACACAGGGTCGACATGCTGGTAATGAAATATGCACCTATTTCCTTTGCCCCCATCACTGTAAGACATCTTGTACTCTACCTTAAAATAAAGAAAAAATACCTTCCAAATACTCTCCTTTCTCTTTTCATCTCTGTCCCTTTCTCTCTCCATCTCAAATTCCACTCTCATCTCATACTTTATTTTTTGAGATAGGGTCTCGTAATGTAGTTTAGACTGGCCCGGAACTCACAGCCATCCTCTTGTCTCACCCTCTCAAGCGCTAGGATTACAGGTGTGTACCACCATGTTCTGTCTCACACTGATTTTTGCTTTTGTGATTAAAAAAAAACAATTACCACCATTACCACAGGTCTAAGTATATCTCACCTTCATTGGAGCAGATCTGATCACTGAGTACCCAGTGCAACTCAGGGATCTTGGCCCACAACATACACTAAAATCTACACATCTGAAACTTGCATCTAGTGCTAGGGGTTTGCATTTCATGCTCAATATGGAAGGAGCTGATGCAGAAAAATCCTACTAGAAAGTAAAGAAACAAATCCAGATGAACATCCCTTACACAAACAGTGGGGACCAGAACAGGTTCCGGTTTTATTTTGATTTTTTTAATTTTTCTATTTTTTTTAAATTTGAGAATGTTTGCATACAAGCAATGTGCTATCTCATTACTTCCCAACTGAAGTCCAAACATGAAATGACTTTATGTCTCATAAATACCGTAAGCACATAGTCTGACGGCAATTTTAGACTTTTGGGGGTAGAACCGGAGGTTGAATTTATAGCTTTACATAGGTCAAGCATCACTCTATCTGTGCACCGTGCCCTAGTCTACTATTCTACTTTATTATCATTATTATTCTGGTTACAGGGTCCCAGTAAATTACTCTGGCTGGCCTTAAACTTGTGGCCTTCCTGTCTCAGCCTTCAAAGTAGCAGGAACTACAGTTTTGTGCTGTCAAGTCCAGCTTTACACAATACTGGATGCTCAAAACAGTTCCAGATTTTGAAGCATTTCTGATTCAGGACTTTTAAACTAAGAACACTCAACTTGTGTATACATTAATTTCTATAACAATTTTATGTCACTTTCCTCACTCTTCCACGTATACATTAACTCCGCTTAAAATGGCCTTTCCTCAAAGTTGGAAAAGGCAAAATTAGGAATGTTTTAATTTCAGTTAACTCAACTTTCATTTCTTATACAGGAGATAAAAATTATGGCAAATCAAGACAGTAATTCCAAGCATACAGAGTCAGGACGTAAATATACACTTTTCTGGTGTGTGCCTGTGGTGTACACATGTTCGTGAGAAGATACCCTTGTAATTCATTTCAGTACATATTCCAGTATTTTTTTTGCTTTCAATGAGAAATGGTAGCCCCTTCAAGTATAAAAGCATTTGTATTTTTACTGCTGGCATTTTTAATACTCTATTTAATTTTCCCAAGGTTATAAAAATTCATACTTAAAAAAGGCAATTGTTCACTAACACCAAAACAACTTTTATCTTTTCCTTCACTCTCCTGAAAATAACTTCAGATGCTTTTCTCAAAAGTTTTTCATATTAAAGTTAGGCTTTTGTCTCTGGAACTGATCTGAGAAAGATGAAAAAGAGTTTTCAAAACAAGGCAAATGGCACTGATATCAAAGCCAACACGACGCTGTTTCATGGTCAGGAGTAAGCAGTTCCACTGGGATTTGGGAAAGGACAAAGGGATTTCACTACTCTGTGCAGTGCTGAGAGACAGTGAAGTCCAGGAGGTCTGCTTCTCTGGTTTTGTTGGCAACAAACAGTGAAGACACTTCGATCTATCTGGCTTCAAAACCCACGCTCTGAGCTGAGAAACGCGACGATCATGTGCTTCTGCCCAGCACCAAATGTGAATAAGCCTGGCCTGACCTCTTCTACTTCATCAAGTGCAAATATACCCACAGACACATTTGATAAAATCTCCCACATTTGATTTCAATGGCATAAAATTAGGATTCCTAGATTTTGAGGATACTCTCTATGCTATTAAAATCGTACCATCAGCTCAAGTTTTGAAGCCTATAGCCCTGTCTGCTCTGTGTCTGTGACAATGTAGGTAGTGTATTCATTCCACAGTAGAGGGAGAGTAATAACATGTAGTATGTATAGTTGATATTGCGAAGCAGAAAATATTTAAAGGAAAGAGTGTAAAGGTAAATAACGAGGGAAAAATGAATGTGGTAATAATAAAGAAAAAAGAAAATAAAGATTGTGTATATAGCGGGTGGGGGAGTGCAGGGCGGGGAAAAAATGAAAATCAAGTCATGTCATATTCTGGTACAAACTCTTAATGTTGAATGTGATTATCATGTGTATTCATAATGTACCAATAAAGATAATTTAAAATATATTTTTAAAAACCTTAGTGGGTCTCCCCCGCAAAAAAAAAAACCAAAACATGCAGAACAAAATATAAATATGCTTATGTGCAGGTATATATCTAGGCAAAATTTACCACTTTCTAAAGAAAATAGTCAACAGCGTATTTGTTAGTTAAGTGACTTTTGGAACTCGTGGCATGTTGGTCTTTTCTTTCTCCTTAATTGAGTAAAGTTTACTCAGGCGGATCATTTTCCAAAGCCACAAAGGAGCGAGTCAGCTCAGCAGCAAATGATGCACACTGGAGCAGCAGCGTAAAAGAGCCAAAGCAGACAACAGAGAGGGCAGGGAAAGCTGAGACACCCAGTGTGCAGGGAGCAGACAGGCCGGGTGAGGTGGCCACAGACGGCTGCACAGAGACGCCAAGCTCATGAGCTCAGACACGTGCCAGGCCAGGAAGTCCTGAGTCCTGCTGACCAGGTGGGCACAGGGTCAGGCCCTGGCGCAGACCAGGGGGGCCGGGCCTGGGCAGATTCAGTCTGAGGTTTGCAGAAGCTGTCTTTGTACTTGGTCTCTGTCAGACTGAACGGAGAAGCCAAAGCGCCAAGAACAGCAGAAAGGCTCTGCGCAGGGAAAAAGACAGCTGGAAAAAGACAAGTGGAAAAGAAGAGGCAGAAAAATAAAGCTTTCAGGGAAACAGGTAGCTGGAAGTAGCAAAAATTCTCCAAATATGGTAAAGCATCTATGGGTGCTGCTGTTGAGAACAGATGGCAATGAAAGATACAAATGGCAAATAATTTATCAAAGTCTTAAAGGTGGATATTTATAAAGATTTAGTCAGAAAACTTACCGTAGAAGGTATTTTGAGTCAGAAAGAACATAATACCATAGGCAAATGTGATACAGGGGACATATGATTCTGAATACATCTAAGCTCACAGCTTATCTTCTGGGTAGACAACACTTTTATTGACTGAAATAATTATAGCCTCTCAGCATGAAAAGATCATTAGAAATCTGCTGGAGATAGAGTGAGATAGGGTTTCTGCCCTTAAAATACACATAGAGTTAATGAAGTTTTCTAGTACGTGTAGGTAAGACATTAAACGACAAAATAAAAGATTTGTTGTGCTACAAAACAACTTTGCACGATGCACTTGTAGTGTAAGAATATAATGTCACTTAAGCACAAAGGTAAAGAAGAGTTAATGAGGAATTTAAGTTATGATACAGTAAGTAAGCTTTATATTACACAGCACATGAAAATATAAACCTATTATGTTATTCATACAGTTTTCTAGAGAAAAAAAATCTAGAATTTCTAAGACTCAATAGGCACTACTGAACATACGTCTCTTTCAGTTTACAATTCCTCAAATAGGGAAACGGTTCAACACATATTTACTTAAACATAGCAGACATGACAAATGTAATTAATTGTAATAAAAATGAGGGGATTTAGCTAAAGAAATATCATAGTGCTTGAATGTTACTCATAAGCCCCCTTTTTCTAGCAGTAAATAATTCTATAGCAGACAGTGGTTAACCCATTATAAATAAGACTGCCTTCCTCACTGCTTTTAGAAGACACCCAACCTTACTACTGAATCACAGTCTTCCCTCTAGTGGCACTGGGAAAACATGGGGAGGGGACTGCACGGGAGCTAGAGGCTGTTTGATTGATGACCTAATAAGTGCTGGAATTCTGTATACAAATTAGTAATTGCAGTAATAAGGGTATAGAGGTGTCCTTGAAATACCTACAGTTCTGACACAGAGGGTCTTAAGATTTTCCAATCCATAGATTTTGAAGTCAACTCAGAAAACATTAGTGGCTAAAGATAAAGTTTTCTCTTATCACTTAAAAAGTTCTATGAAGTTTAAAAAAAAAAACACCCTAGTGCAAGAATGAAACATATAATGCTGCTGCAGTAACTTAGGAACAGGGACCTGCCATTTCTCAGGACAGGTGCAGACCAGTGTGTTTTACCCAAAAGCCAGACGAAGGGCTCTTGTCTGACAACATTAGCAGTAGATAGAGATCCACAGTTTTGCTACTTGTCTTTCATACTAAGAAATCACTCACCTCTAACTTATAATATTAACACCACAATCCAATGATAATCTTCTTTTATAGGCAATTTCAAGAATACTGACAACTGTCCTCAAGGTATATCCATTTGGGTATAAATGACTCAAATTTATCATTCTTTATAGCTGAGTAATACTCCATTTTATAAAAATACCCCACATTTTCTTTATCCTGTCTCCTGTTGATGGGTATTTGGGCCGTTTCCAAGATTTACCTATTACAAACTGTGCTGTTATAAACATAAATGCACATGTAATACTGTGGAATGATTCTTTTCATCCTTTTGTGTATATACCAAGGAGAAGAATAGCAGGGTCAAATGGGACTTGACCCCTAATTTTTTAAAGAACCTCCATAGTGCTTGTACCAGTCTACGTCCCCACCAACAGGGAGAAGGGTTCCTTCTCCTTGCAGCTCTCTATTTGCTGTTGATTTCTTGATAGCAGCCTTTCTTTGTTAAGTGTGATGAAATCTCAGTGCTGTTTTGGATTTTAAAGTCATCTAAACAAAATACGAAAATAAACATCATACAAGTGGCCCCCAGATTTAAAATAATCCACAGTTCAGAAAGGCTATTCCCATGATCCCTACCCAGTCCTGCACGCAGGCCAGAAACAGCGCATGCTCTGTGGCTGCCGCGGGATGGGCCTCAGCACAACAGCCAACCCGAAGCCCCGGATTCAGCCACGCATGCGCCTCTTCACCAAAGCGAAGCCCGCAACATTGGCGACCAAAGGAAACGTCTCTCAGAAGCCAAAGCTTATTCTGTGAGAGGAAATGAAAATATATTCCTAGTATTCAGAGATGGAATCTATGCTATTAATAGCATGGTGCTGATGAAGAAATAATGTTTAAGGAAACATTTCAAAGGTCCAAGATGATAAGGTTTTAAAGTACAACCTATCCGTCCAGGGCAGGCAGCTTGCACTCAGAGATACTAAGTGACAGGGGAGGCGTTCAGAGGACCCTGATTTGACTCCAAATGGTAACTGGGGAAGACTAAATATGTAACGTGGCCATAAACATGTTTTTTTTAATTTAAATCTTTATTGGTACATTATGAATACACAGCATCATTGCACACAACATTGAGAGTTTGTACCAGAATATGACATGACTTCTCATTTTTCCCCTTTCTCCCTCACCCTGCAACCTCTCACCCTCATATACATAAGCTTTGTTTTCTTTTTACTTTATTACTGTCACATTCTTTTCCCCCTTGTTATTTACCCCTATCCCCTCTTTCCTTTTAAATATTTTCTATTTCACAATAAAACTTTACGTACTACAACTCATCTACAACTTCATTTTCTCATACCAGAGAAAAGATACGATATTTACTAGAAATTTACTTTCTGAATTTAAAACATGCATACACCCACTGAAGTGACACAGGTAGGGGAGAGAAGGGAAGAGGAGGAGGAAATAAAGATAAGTAGAAAGAAAGAAGGTAGGGTAATTATAATTTTTTAAGTTGTACTTTTAAGAAAACTGAAGCTTTAGGACAGAATCAAAGTGATCGAAGGTTAATAATTATTTTTCATCTTCTTTATCCTTCTAGGCTTCTTATTCCTAAATTTCTAGGAGTCCTCAAGAATACAGTAAGTCTCTCAATTGAGGCTTTGCCTTTCTCCTGTACATCATACCCAGGCTTTGCTTTGCACAATGTACATCAGGGGTGGTGAATCTTCCAGAGCCTCCTATGATACAAAGAGCCCACTGTGGCACACATGCCCTCGATTTACCACCCCTGCTATACATTCACAGATTCTACCAACTTCCACCCAGATAAACGTCAAATGCAGGTAACAGTTTGCATTCTAACCTGACAGATACTGGATCATCTTCTTTTTTTTTTTTTTTTTTGAGACAGGGTCTCGCTTTGTGGTTCAGGCTGGCCCTGAGCTCAGCCTCCAACTCACATCACAATCCTCCTGCCTCTGCCTCCCGAGTGCTGGGATTACAGGCGTGAGCCACCACGCCCGGCACTGTGGTATGTGGTACTTGTTGCTGCTGGGTGTGGGTCTCCACATCCAGTATTGTTATGTGGTTACCTGGGAATCGAACCCCGGCCCTTGCGCTTGCAAGACAGGCACCGGAACCACTGAGCTAACTCCCCGGCCCTGGATCACCTTGAGAATGGCCAGAAGACAAAACCCCCGAGCCCGGGACTGTCATGCGCCTCGCCCTGGGTACCAGCACTCTTTTCTAGATATATACTCCTTTCTCCTGAATAAACCGGCCCATGGCTATGACTGAAGTGCTTTGAAGTGCTTCTCAGTGACAAGTCACGAATCCACTCCATCAAGAACCAATGGGCAGGGTGGCAGCAGGGCGAGGGCTCCATCTGTTCTTTGGCAGGACCTGATCGGGACCCATCCAGTGACTTCCTGGCAATTATAAAATGCACTAAAACTCTTGATGCAGCTTGATGAACTAAGAGAATTTCACTGGATCAAAGCGCTGCCTATATTCCTTACCTTGCTTTGTAGAGTAAGGATTTTAGGTAGCTTACAACTGACAAGCATGCTTATTTTTGTCCTAAAACAATCTGTTTACCTTGGGAAAATATAAACTTCACAGCCGTCAATAAACAACATTTCACTGAGTTCCAATGGGACAACAAATCCGGTTTGGTACAACTGTTTGAAGATTATCTTAAAGCATAACATATTCTCACAATTTTTCTGAAGTACACTTTTTGCTAACTACCATCAGAGTTAATATAATTCTGTTTCCCTGGTGCAATAAATATGACTGCTTCTACAATTTCAGTTTATAAATACATTTACCTGCTCATCTAAAAGAATTACCCTGGAAAGAAAGTTATGAGCAATATCAAAAATAAGGCCAATCAGAGCAAAGAAAAACCTACTGAACCTGAAAATAACAAAGATGGGACATGGCTTTCATCTCGTCTTACCACATCAAGTATAATAATAGAATTAATTGTGTTTTAGAGCATGTATATACACACCAGACTCTCCTATTCCTCCCCCACCACACATCCACACACAAACTTCTTTGAAAAATCCACGCATAGCTAAGAAAATCAGACTAAAATGTGTACTCATTTCTCTCTGGGCTAATTTTTTAAAAATCAATTTGATTTTAATTGTTTTTCTACTATTGCCAAGAGTTATACAAAGAATGCAAACATAAAAGTTAGGGAATTAGAAGGTAACAAGATAGCTCTGCTTCTGAAAAGAGGGTCTCCCAGTGTAGTCAAGGAGACTGGCATAAAGTATGAATGTGACACAAACAGTAATGAGCTATACACTAGGTGCTATAAATCCACGAAGTCTAAGAGTTACAGAGGAGGCAGCAATTGGAGTGTGCCTTCCTCGCTGACAAAAGTCAAAAGGGAAAAGGGAAGAATATGTACAAATGATAGTGATACTAAGAATACTGGCTGTTTGTCAAGGAACAGTCGGTTTAGTTTTTAGGCGAGGCAGGATAATGGAAAATATGGCTGGCAAGTAGGATGGGATGAGCGAGGGACAAATGACCGTGCTTTCTCCTACTAAGGAATTTCCCATTTATCCTGCTAGGAAATGGAAACCCGATTCGTGTCATTTCAAAGAAACAATAAGGAAACACAAACGTACAAATCAAAGTACGTGATATTCATGAGAGCTGTAAAATACACTAGAAATGACATCATAGAAATATAATAGGGAGAGATTAATGCATTTTGGTATAGAGGTATTTGAAGTGGGCCATGAAGTGCAGTTCAGTTAGTTAAGAATGTTATTAATTTTTCTATGTATTTCTTGTATCTCTTGTAGATCATTGATAACACTGTAGGTATAGGAATAATTACTCAAGGAACAATTTTGTGTAATACAAAATTGAAAAGGAAATTTGCTCAAGGTAAGCACGACAGGCAAGCCTAATGTGCAGTGCTAAGAGTATATGCAGACGAGATAAAAGTAGGAAAGTCTGAGTCTTCTTTTAGCAAATGTCCACTGAGCATGTTGTGTCAGAGGAACACAGAGGGATAATGATAAAGTCCCTGCAGGGAAGAAGCAAGGAAACAAAGAAGAAAGTCCCAAATAAAATATAAAAACGTGCGCGCATGTGTGTGATGGCAAAGAAAACACGGAAGTAACTGGGATGACGCCATATACATGAAGTGTCGTGGGAAGAACAGGGTAAACCATGGCAATACCAGGAAGAACAGGACCCCGGATACTAGGAAGGAAAGCCAAAGACACATCCGGGAAAGAGGAGAGTCAAAGGACTGTGTTTAGGGATGTGAAGAGCAAGAGAAAAAGTAAGTGAGAGGAGAAGTTAGAAGGAAAAGGAAGGACACCGAGTTAATGACAAAATCGCATACCGGAATCAGAAGGGAAACTAATTTTAAAAATCTATGTGCTACATGTATACAGACATGGCATATTAAACAATCGCATTCACTGTAAAGGTAAGAAGCAGCATCTGTAAAAACAGAAGATAATGTTAGGGAAAATTTTGAAATAACTGTTTAAGAATTCGGTCCCATTAGTCAATTTTAGCAGCTTCACAGACCACAAGTCCCTCTCCAAATTACAGCAGTACTACGTGGATGAGGCTTTTCAAAGGAACAGGAAACTTTTACACAAATGATCCCAGGTTACCATCTTTAGGATTTATCACGTCCCCATTATGCCAAGGGGTGGTTTACCAAAGCCAAACTGATAGGAAAGCAGAACAGTGCTGACTTCAACCATTCGCAGCGGTTGGCCCTCCACGATTATAGCTGACCAGGGTCTGACAGGGTGTCAAGAAACTGAAAAAGTCCCAGGAAGAGTGAGTTTGCAGGGTTGCTGTTCGTCAACCTGGACGTGCAGTCACACATTCGTGTCTCATCTTTTGCTGCAACTCAGTTGGCAAAAGATATTTCTCTCTCAACTTTCAGAATAGTGCTGCACGTTATCTGTATAATAAAAACTTGTATTTCATAATCCAATTCTTCTTCGATTCCCCAGTGCTGCTTAGACAATAAGTACCTTATTTCATTAAATTACATTTGATTCCACTGACAAATCATTCTTTGTAGATGAACAGTAGTTATAACAGAAATTCAAAAGGACATAAATTCCTTCCCGCCACACAGGCGACAACCAAGGCTGAGGGCACCTACTGCTCACTCTGCCTTGTGACTGAGCACTGTCCTCCTCCTCCACTGCCCTCCCAGAACAGCTGTTTTACTGTAGGAAATACTCCCTCAGCCTTTGACAGTGCACCTGGCCTGACAAGAAGCAAGGCTACGAGAAGATGGGACCTACGTGGTGGCACAGGGGAGGCCCTGGGGAAGCTCGGAAGGGGCGGGCCACATACACTTCCGCCGATTCTCATACCTCTGTACCACTTTCCACCCGAGTGTGTCTTCATAAGCCTATCGATTCCATGGCAGTAGAGACCTAGGTTTTTTTAATCTCTGGGTCTACAGCCAGAGATTTGTTGTATATTAATAGTTGATGTCTAGTTCACTGACACGAATGCATGAAGTAGTGGTGCACTCCTTCTCCCGCGGGCGGCCCTTTGTGCATGCTTCCTGCCATCGCATGGCACAGTGGCCCACAGCACTGGATCCCAAGCCTCAGTGCAAACCTTCTGGCCTTCCCAGGGCAGACATGACTATCACGTGATAACCCTAACAACATACAGTGGTGAGTGCTTCACATGTATTATATTTAATCCTGTGAAACTAGCTTTTCTGCTCTAGATTCTCAATCCCACTGGACGGATGACCTGCAATGAATAAAAAGTGAAATGCAAATACCTTCCAGTTACAGAGAAGGGACTGAGCGGACTTGAACCAGGTTGGTACAATGTGGAAGCCAGTTCTCCTTCCATCTCTCCAGACTCTGATGACACAAGTTTATTTACAGAGCCTGTATCTCTCAGTATCGGTGTGGCCACTCCGAGGGTCTAGAGACGCTTAGTTGGATGGCACTACCTTGAACAAGTAACTAAGGGTCTCAAAAGAGATCAGAGTTCACAATGCTTTCTCGCACAAGAAGGAAGCTTCCTTTCCCTCTTTTGCAGGCCCTGTGGTAGAAGTTAGTTCACTGAAGGAAAACTCCAAGTTTTTCACCAGTGACTTGCACTGCTGTAGGTGAAGAAAAACTGGCTCTTTCCCACATGATGAACTGGGAGTTATGTACTGGCACTGGCAAAGCTGGCATATGGATGGACCACGAAGCGCACTTCATCCTTTGAAATGAGAAAGCTCCCTTCCTCAGCACACACTACAGCTGCTTCCCTGTACCTTCCACACGGCATGGTAATAGCAGAATGTCAGACGCAGCCAAATCCATATCACCTCTTGTATAATTTTTATTAATGTTTTATTTCCTGCATGTACAAGGCAATAAAGCCATCTCTATAACCTAACTAAATCTTTCACAGAATTGAACATTCATCTTCATCTTATTCAAAGAATGATTTTACAATCTGTGTAAGAAAGACAAAACAAATAAAATGTAGCTACCATTTATATGTGGCATGCGACTAGGAGGTTTAGGAAGCAATGTATTAACCGAAGGACATCATTTTTACCTGAAGTGACATTGCTAAATTCATTTCTACAAATAACTACATGAATCTGCACAATGACCAGATGGTCACTGAGAAAAATTTTAAAAATATGCCAAATGTGTTATTTCATTAAGTGGAGCAGCCTAAACTGTCCTTCTAGATGCATCCAGTGGGATCTGGGAGGAGGTATATACCTCTTTCCTGAACAAATCCAAGAGATGATCATAGTTCAGATCTCTCAGGCCAGCAGGTCACACATCTGTACAGAACAAAGACGCAAAGTAGTCATAGGTGGCCAGGGTTAGACAGGAGAGGGAATCCAGGGTTAAAGAGATCCAGGTCCGCTCCAAGAAGCATTTTAGTAAACACAACTTTTTAAATACGACATAAATATGCCAAGTAAGCTCGGTAAGAGTGCAAGTCTCAGCATGTCATTCTGCCGTGATGACATTAGGCTGCTCTCGGGCTGGGGAAGCCGCTGAGGGTCCAGGCCCCATGCTCGATCTGCTTGGGTCTCTCCTATTCCCTAGTGGCAGACTAGGACTTCTCCCTACTGCAGACAGGAGTCTAACAGAATGAAGCATTCATATCTCATGGAAACAAAAATAAGTAGTAACTTAGGGCAGGGAAGAGGTAGCCCGCAAGGCTGTATGGCCTCAGCTCCCCACTGTTTAACAGAATTAGAAGTCGGGCAGGGGAACATTTCTTTCTTCCAATGTTTCTGAATTCTGACCAGAGTTGCTACTACTATTTCCAACTTTGTACCCTCTTTTGCGAGCTTTCCTGAGGCCCAGGTGAAAGCCCCGGGAAAACTTCCTGCCCCTGGGTGCACACACACTCCAGGTACGAGCGAGGGGGGCTCTAGTCACCATGCTGCCTCCGTTCCGCCTGTCACCATCTAGTGAAACCGACCGCTGCACTGCCAGTGGCCTCTGCGTTTATGCGATTACCCAAAATGAGAGTCATGTGTGAAGCACAAGGCAGCCCACTCGTTTATTTTGGAAGAACACTTTAGTAAACACAATGACTAGGCTAATTTGGAATTGTCAACTTACAACTCTCAAATTTTCCCCGTAAAACCATACTCAAAAAAATCCAAATTCAACCTGGGTGAGTATCATTGAGAAAAAAATGTGAAAAAGTAAACAAGTGTGTATTATTTTCATTTTAATCCATTATTAACCAAGTCTTAGTGTGTAATATTTCACACAGTTCCTTGGGTCTGTGTCAGAAATAATAGTGATTTACAAACTCCTGGAAAAGTGCATGCTGACTTTTGGTTCCGGGTCTCTACAGAAGCATCGTGCACAGAATGACATGTGTAACTGAAGGTATACATACACAAAATGGTCAACGTCCTCGACTACAAATAATTGCCTAATAGAAGTCACACAGGATCTGGAGTAGATACATCCTGTAGCATCACTCCGGACTTCAAATATGTCTCTACTAAGTGCCCATTTATCATCACCTTGGGTACTATTTCCTTGTGGTTGTATTGTCAAAATGCAACATTTCTGAAGACTCTCAGATCTGTCAGCATAAACGAGGGGGACGGTCATTGCTTCAGTTCATTATTAACAAAATGCCTATATTGTACCATTAACACGATGTCATCGGAATGAGAAATCAAATGGTTGTTTTTCAGGTGTTTTGTCTCTTTCCATTTGTAGCTTCAGCACTTACTTGTCTGCTTCTACATCCTATCAGGTAAATTATCATTTACTGCAGGATCATACACACCAGCTAGTTCTCTTGGCCGACATCTTTTAGTCTATGTGCTACTTTAAAAAGAACGACCCACATTACTTATACAAGATCTTTGCATTACACGTTCATTTCCTCCTTATAATTACTGACCTGTAAGTAGATTATGAGTTGTAGCTTCAACCATTCCAGGGAGGCTTTATATTAAGCATCTTCAATTTTCTATATAAAGAAAAATTATGGGCAACATCTCCAATTTAGCCTTTTGACACACTACTTTCCAAGTCAGTGGCTCTGTGCATATACTTTAGAAAATGAATCCTATCTTAGACAAGTACTTCACATTTTAAAAAAAATGTATTGAAATGGCTAATTTTTACTGATCTGACTTTTGGAGTTTGTAGCTTTTCCTGTTACTAGCAGTACTGCAGTGTGCTACTGAGCTTTAGATGGTGAAATGCAAATCCTGCCCACAAGTGCCATCTTCCATTCAGTCCTCACCAGTATTTTTACACAGTGAACAGATCCCAGGGCTTCTGCTTAGACCTTGACCCTACACTGTAAATAAGCTTTTGTTAATTTGATTTCTTAACATTTTTAAAACGTACAGCTTGCTACTGAGCACACATTCCAGAAGCATGATGATTCTTATTTCTAGTCTTTTTGTCTTTCCTGTGGTCTCTCTTTCCTTCCCTCCCTACTTCCCTTTTTGCTTTCCTCTTGCTGTATTTCTCTCTCTTTCCTCCTTACCTTAACTCCATCCCTTCCCTTTGTTCTCCTGCCCCACCTCCTCCTCTCCCTTTTCTTCCCTCCTTTTCTTGGAAATGTACTCAAAATAACTTTCTACAGTGTCATATGCATCTGTTTTTCCAAATGTGTATACTGCTTTTAATACGACCACACTCTCTTAGCTCTACCTCTGGATGTAATTCAGTTACTCGGAGAACAGTAACTACTACATACAGTACACAAAAAAATCATGTCCCGATAGTCCCCATAAGAAGCTCTTATTCTAGATTGACCTCTCAAGGACTGTTAACTGAAACACTGTCTGACATGTATTAATACCCACTAAATACTTGTGGCTTGGTATAATCATTTTAAAGAGAAAATATAAAATGTCATGTTAATATTGCTAAAGTACGATATATGAACATGTAACATAGAATAGAAACTGAAAGATCAAATTGCAATATTTTATACATTTTCCTATGATGATTTATCCAGCTGGAATGTAAAGACCTACATATAAAAATTACTAGTCCCTCAGCCCCTGATCAAGTTTACAGTTTGTAGTGATACAGTCTAACGTGATGAGCAGAGGATGAGGTTTCTCTGAGAGTATGACTGAAAGACAGTGAGGCAGCAGGAAAGAGATTTTGATAAAATCTTTAATAAAATTTCAGACAGCTGAGTTCTCAGTGGTCTCTCACATCCTCCAGCTGTGGAAGGTCTCTTTACCATTCATAGCCATCACAAGGAAGTGAGCAACCAACAACCTAGTCCTAACTCTGACATGAGAGGTTAAAGTCGACTGAAAAACAGTTAACAGGCAACTTCTTACCATGTATCTATTGTGTGCGTTCTGTTCACCAAGCAAAACATTCCCTGCCTTCAAAGCACCAGAGCTTTGACAGGTGAAGAGGATGCAGAGATGATGTGGAGGAATTCCTGTATGCAGCACCAAAATGAGTACTGACTTAAAGCACTTGAGAAATGAGACCATGTTAACAATTTCATTATTAGAAAACCTTGAAAACTCTCCAAATAAGTACATCTGGATTGATAGGGACTATTTCAGTGTTCTTATTTTTTAAAAAAACAGAATTATATTAAGTTGACATTCTTATCTGTTCTTTTTCTGTGTATAGGAAACCTGTATTACTACTTTTAACATGATAGTAATTGAATTACTGCAGCACATCTTAAGCACATCATTATGTAATCCTTCATGGTATAAACCTTTATCCTGTTCTACTGTAATTTACTTAAGTACTTCAAACTGTGGACAATCTAAATTCCCATATAGTACCTTTACTTTCAGTCTAGCTAAAAAATTCCTTTCAGAGTTCCTCACTGCTCTTAGAGAACATGCTGCTTTCTAACGCCATTAATTGAATAAATGTGCACACATTATTTAAATACTGACAAATTTAAAAATCAATTTAAATGTATTCATAAAAATGAAAGCCATAAGAGAGGATAACTGAATTTTACCACACTTTAAATATTCCACAAAGTCAGAATTTTTCTTTAAAACAAGACATCCTGTAAAATCATCTTTTCCAAGTAAGCCATTACAGGCCTGTAATTTCAGCACTTGAAAGGCTGAGGCAGGAGGATTGTCACAAGTTTGAGGTCAACCTGGGCTACCCAATGAGTTCAAGGCCAGTCTGAACTACAAGGCAAGATCACCCTCTTAGAATAAAATCATCTTCCCTGAAACCCAATCTTTGAAAATTTTACTTAATAGTGTAAAGCAAGAAAAAAATAAAAATAAAAAAAGAGCAGCAAAATTAAGAACATAGAATGAACTGAGAATTGCATTTAAGAATAAAAACAACCCCAAATCCTCTGATAACAGTGTCAGTAGGCTTCCGTGGCTATACTGAGTTCCTTCACGCACATGGTACTCCCGGCATAAGACGCCCTCTGGCGAGACCCTTCTGATAGTCCCGGTTTCTGGACCTGCAGGTGCATTCATCTTATCCACCTAGAACACCTTCTCTTGCCGCCTCGATCTGCCCGAGCTCCTGCCCAGCACATGAGGCTATCCTCTGATGCCAGTGCCCACACAAGGCTCCTTGCTTCTCCAGGGTGGGGGAGCCCATGTTCCATCCCCTCACCATGGACATTATGGTGGACTTGTCTGACCCTTGACTACTTGAGCCCAATTAGGATGAGGATTTGTCCACATAGACTAGGTCTCCTTCCCTTTACTGCCTCCCCTGCAGAGAAAGGCTCCTGCATGAAACTGCAACAGATGCCCCTAAAAGGGTGATCGCGGTAGAGACTGATGGGACTCTGCCCACACACAGCAGCTTCTCATTTTAAGCACACACCGGCTGCAGCTACACAGGCTCTGAAAAGCTTTTATGGTTTTTTTTTTTATTATTATTATTATGAAACCTATCTCATCTAGGAATACGGCAAGCACAGCACACAGCATGGTTTTACTCAGTTTTATAACTATGGTTGAAAAAAAGGTACCCCTAAAATGAGAGGAGCAAAAACAAAGAGTACAGAGGGATCCCTGTTATGGTGTGGACCTGAAATGTCCCCCACAGGCTTCCATGTTGAAGGTCTGGTTGCTATCTGTGGTTTAACAGGAAGCAGAGAATTATTCAGGAGGTAGGGCCTAGGGAGAGAAAGTGAGGTCATGGGGCAAAGGGGGATGCTGAAGAGGACTCTTGCTCTCTTTTTCTTAGCTTCCTGGTTGCCATGAGGTAAACAACCACCTTCCTCTGCTATAAGCACTGCAGTGAGGCTGTGCTTCATTAAGTTCCCAAAACAGTGAGGTCAAGTGACCAGGGACTGAAACCTCAGGAACCATGAGCTGTAGAGAGTCTTCATATTGATTTATTACTCATATTTTTATAATGAGTTGGGAGATAGCTTCTTCTGCTGACTGGCAGGGCCAAGAAGCAGAAGAGCAGCTCCCTTTTCCCTCCTCTTCTTGTCCCTGAGCTTGTTCAGGTAACACAGGAATGTCTTTGTCTCCAGAAACTAGAAAAATGAGGCCATGTAAATATGCTGAGATTGATATAAACATCTGACCAATGAACCTGTGTTAATTAATAGAAAATTAATGTAATATGACCCTGATGTTGTATTCTCCATCTCTTATGTAGCCCCCTAGCCCATCACATGCCTAAATACAGTGTATGTAACCTGAACTGCCTCCTATCTATAGCCACACCTCCTTTCCTGGCTTACTGAAGAGATCCCTGGCTCATGTTCTGGGGCAGACCACTTGGGAAGTGATTCCAGGTCAGTCTCTGCTAGCAATAAATGCTTTGCCTTCAAAACTCCTGACCATGTCTTCCATTGTCCTGGACTGGGAGCACTGAGCTCTGAGCCTCAGCGCTGGAGCTGCAGACACTAGCTGGCATGCTGCTGATTCAACAGCAGCAGAAATCCGAATGACAGCCATCAAGATATGAAAAGCAAATATAAGATGACTTTAGGAAGGTCATGAGATATCTTATTGGACTTTCAGCCTTCTTAAATCAAAGATCAAGACATATGTAACAACATTTACTTTCATAATTTTTTTTTGAGACAGGGTCTCGCTTTGTAGTTCAGGCTGGCCCTGAGCTCAGCTTCAAACTCACATCACAGCAATCCTCCTGCCTCTGCCTCCCGAGTGCTGAGATGACAGGCATGAGCCACCACGCCCAGCACTGTGGTATGTGGTACTGATTGCTGCTGGGCCTGAGTCTCCAGGCCCAGTATTGTATGTGGTTACCGAGGATCGAACCCGGGTCCTTGCGCTTGCAAGACAGGCGATGGAACCACTGAGATAAATCCCTGGCCTTCATAAATTATTTTGAAGGATGAAATTATTTATTTTTACAGTTAATTTACTTATCTGTGCTCTAATGTCATTTAAGATAGTACCACATTTGTGGGAACTGACCCCCAAAAGCAGGATTCACAGTTACTCCTTACCATGCTAAAAGGCTTTAGATTATAAAACATAGGAACAACTTATATTTTATTTTATCCCATTACATACAGCAATAAAAGGGAACACAATCTAATTAGAACCTTTAGTTTTCATTCTTCACTCTGAGATATTATACCTTTCATAATCACACAATCATCGAAATCAAATGACTTCATCCTTACGAAAACCCAATTGTTTTTAACGATTCATTGTCTTTATGATTTCAATCTGCTCAGTAATGATCTGGCCAATTAAAAATCATATGTGCCTATAACACAAATGGAACATATGGAAAGCTTCCTACCACCCAAAAGAGGAGGGGCCTAAATCAGCTGCCTGTTCACTGTATCCACAGAAAGAACACACCAGTACAATGAATCTTGGAATCATACCCCCATAAGAATGAGCTAAGCCTTAGACAAGGTATACGCAAAATATAACTTCACAAGCTTGGACATTTTGTGTTTTAAGACAAGGATTGCTGCTAGGCTTGGGCTTTCCAACAGAAATAACACAGTTTTTATAATATAACAATGGATAAAATAGTAGTTGAATGGGTTAATTTAAATATATATTATCCAATAGTTTCTCTCTTAGCCATAATTTAAGAATTTAACTTAAAAATCAGCTGTCTAGCTGTACTTGCCACATTTCAGGCATCTGATAGCTACATGTTGCTAATGGCTGGTGTATTAGAGAATACAGAACGCACATTTCCATCAGCACAGAACTGTCTGTTGGGCAGATGAACTTGCTTACAAATGAGTAAATCAATGGGTAAACAACTTAGTTAATGAACAAACAGACCTGTTAAAAACAAATTATCACACTGAATGGAGGAAGACTCAAAATTGCCTAGGTACCCTTCATTACCTCTTAGCCTTATTCATTATGGTCATTACTCACGAAATTTCTCCACTCAAACCAAGGAACAAAAAACAGTTGTGCAATCCAGAAAAGAGCTCATATTGTCTAGATGCAAGGAATAATTTAAAGTAACTCACAATATTCAAATTAAGAACAGAATTCTTATAAAATATATCTATATATTAGTAAGCCAGACACTACAAGTCTAACAGAGTGACAAAAATGAACAATTCAAAATGTTGGTGAAGATATAAAAAAAGAAATTCTCAGGCATTGTTTTAAGATGCATGAACTGTTCTGACGTCAGCAGTTTATTCTAAGGCTAAAGATGCACGTATTCAATGATCCAGAAATTACGCCTGAAGATACTGACTCATGGAATGAAATCAACACAACAAAGAAGTCTCACCAATTATCTTTAATCCCATAGTGAAATATTATACAGCAAGAAAAAGAATTGTCAGTGACATAAGTAAGTCTCAGTAACACTGTAATAAGAGGAAGAACTAAAACACTTCTTATGACTCCATTTGTAAGAATTCCAGACCATACAAAACTAACCTATGTTAAAACAAAGGAAGAAAACTCGTGACAGTAATAGCCTCTGGAAGACTGGGAGATTAAGTGACAGAGGTGATTAGGAAGATGTTGTCCCTTGGCAGATTTTGGTATTGAATCCAAATCAGGAAATAGCATAAAACAAAGAAAAAATTAATTGCTAATTAAGTTTCTTTTACCAACAAAGCCACAGCTAATTATGGAATTAAAAAGGCAGATTGAACTGAAAGACAAGGAAGTGATCAAATGATTTATGTGGATGTTAGACAGCAGAGTGGTGGTTGCTTCTCCTTCTCGGTAGTCTGTCCTTGCCAGTGTGCAGCACTAAGGCCGATCACAGTTCAGCAAAGACTACTGATTTACTCTCAATTATTAACCAAGCTGTACAGCTTTTTGTATTCGATCTTCTCATTTCTTACAGTTCGTGAGAGATCAAAGAAAAGATAAAGACCTCGTCTGTAAAATAATGAAGAAAACTTTGCAACATATTTTTGGTAATGATCAAACCAAAGATTCTTGCACAGAGTAGGCAGAAACAGGAAGAATTAAATCACTCATTGCCCACCTATTCAAACCAGATTCTTGCTTCATTTTTTCTCCATCTTTGTTCTGGATCAAAAATGCTCTGGATGCATCCACAAAAAAAAAAAAAAAAAAGGCCTTTCCCGTGTGCCATCCCTCAGCATAAAACAGGCTCTGCTTCTTAAGCAACAAAGAACAGAAGCAGCAGAATCAGAAGAGCCTTTGGGCAGATGAAGAGTCCTCTCCAGATAAAGCCCTACCACAGGGACCATGGGTGACAGGTGGGCCAGGTGCAGCAAAACTGGAGCGGAGGCGACACTGTCCACTGCTCCAGCTCCCAGCATTCGCGCCTGCTTTTTTTTTTTTTGCAAAATCACAACTTGCAGAATTCCTGTGCAAACCTCTGCAATGCAGAAACCTATGCATTGGGAGAACTCTGAGGCAATCTGTCTGCTGCTGTTTTGAGAAAATTTCCTCTTGCTCACGTCCCAGCCTGCACCTGGCAGTCCTTAGGATGCAGAGACGGCAGGATCATTGGGTTTGAGGAGCACCTATGTGACAAGATACTCTCCCTACTTCAGAAAAGTAAGCATCCCACAGTGTGTGCACGCAGACTCACGATGGACTAAACATGACTGGATTTTAGGCATCTATCTCAGTTTGGGGAAAAATGATTGGAAAAAAAAAAAAGGTTACTTCAATTAAAGCAGTAAGAGAGCATTTTCTGAGAACATAAGCGTTTTATAAAAACTCTTGGAAACTGTAGATTCGGTGTGTGCTCTGGCTGCTTTTACCGTACAAGCCAGAGCAGCTATTCCCAGGTTTCTTGAAGCCAGGATTACAGGAGGAAGGCTGTCACAGGAAGGTCCCAGCGGACAGACCATGGGGAAGACGTGGGCTGGTTCTACTGGAGACTGACTCACAGCCGGACACACTTCTGGCCAACATGTGTGCCCTACCACTGCCTTGATTTGGTCTGCACAGCACTTCACAGCTCAGGTCTGTTTTGTACAGGCAGAACTGCTTTTCTCATGCTTTTCTCATGCTTTTCTCAGGCACAGTTCTACTCTGTATCACCTACAGCTTTCCAGAAAGAAATGAGAATGAATCAAGACACAACCCAAAGAGGGATGAAGCAGAGTAAGATTTTGGACACAGCCCGCTTTTTAGACTCATTGTGTCTCTTGGTTATAAATTATTATGTATATTTTGCAGCTCTATGACCCTTCCTTGCAATCAGAGACTACGTATTCACTTTGGAGTCCACTCCCTGATTCACCTCCTCCTCCTGGGAGAATTTCTCAAGTATGAAAAATTACCCCCCATATCTGAGGATACATCTATCAACTTCATTCTTCCAACACAGTATGAAGTTTAAAATAATAGTTAAAATACAAACTAGACAAGTTTTTCTGCCTCAGTAAATCATAAATGTCTATTTTAATACTACAACAAATGTGAAATATGACAGACTACAAAGCAGTGAGTTTGCCCCCATGGGGACACAACAGAATTGATTTTAAATGTTTTGCATTCTCTCAATTATAGAAAATAATATCAAATGCTGAAATTGAGGAAACACATATTAATGTAGAAACTTTCTATTTTCCAGTTACTTGTAACAGATGGTTTCCAAATGCATCTTATAGAGTTAAATGCATAATTCTACTCTATAAATATGCTACAAAACATTAAAAATAGCTTATAGCTGATATACCTTATGGGGAAAACAAAAATAAATTTTGTAGCAGTTAAAGCCATAGCTAAGAGATCAGACAAACACACTAGCAATATCCATGTTAAAATCTGTGCTTTTATCCACTATGCAGGAAGCATTTCTAAAGAATAAAAGACTAAGCATTTGAATGAAAGAAATGTGATAATGTAACTTGTACATGATTCTCAATCTCACTGATCTTGATCAGCCTTCTCTCTACCTGAAACTCATCAGTGTGTAGAGTTATATATTTAGCCTAACAATCATACAATACATACAACTTTACTACATAATTGTTGTCAGAAGAGGGTAAAGACACCACCATTTACAACTACTATGTGTTGAAGAACATCAACTTCCTAAAGCTCTCTTTTTTAAAAAGTAAAGTTAGTTAGTCATAACTTATTGAAAATTCATAGAGACAAAACAGAACTTTGTCCTTTCCCAAGGAACTCATCGAGTGAGGAGAGACTTACATGCACTTGGCTAAAAACCGAGAACAGGGACAGACTTTGGAGAACTTCATAGCATCCTTCTCATTTTACTGGCCTCAAGAGGAACAGAAGTAGAGATTGTCCAAGTTCACACTGATATCAGCTGCTACATATTTGAACCTAAATCACTGGACTCCTAACTAAGCCCTCACACAGCAGCTGTAAAGCTCATATAATACATTCAATGAACAGTGAGATGATAATATATGCTAAGGTTTGGATGTGTAGGTTGCCTCTGACACTTTTATGTTGGAAGCCTGGCCTGTAATGTAGCAGTTTTCAGAGGTGCTAAAACTTTGAAAAGGGCTAGTTTACTGAGAAGGGGGGTCCTGCCCTCAAAAAGGATTAAGTACTTCCTGCAGGAACCTCTCTTGTTTTGGGGAGCAGTGGTTATAATTAACAAGCCCAATCCCTGATTTGCTCTCTGCTTCTCATCTTCCTGTATGGTCTGTCTCCACACCAAAGGGGTTTTCCCCCAGAAATAATGGGGATACCTGATCCTGGGGTTTTAGCCTCTAACACTGTAACCTACATAAACCTTTTCTTGTTCATAAAGTATCCAGCTTCTGGTATTTTGTTATCATGACACAAGACAGACTAATACAAAACTTAATATATTACAGGTCTGAGTAAATACATGGAGAATACATGAAAGTCAATAAAAATAAAACCAGAGATTTTTCCAGTGAATAATACATAGGAGGAGGTAATGAGAAATGGACTTTTAAAAACACTATCTTTGTCTATTCATATGTATAATTAATACGTGTTAAGAAAAATTTGAAAACAGTAACTTTAACAAAAGGAGTTGAAGACCCTGCGGAGCTGCAGGCCTTGCCTTTGGCCTTACACTCTTCCCTTGTTTTTGCCAAGGAAGGTTCTATCCCAGAAATGTAACTGTGTTGCACATGTTCCTATCCAATTATCAAAACAAGAAAGGTAACTTCACAGTACAGGATGTTCCCCAGCCCAGTGTATCAAAGTGGCCTGTTCAAACAATGTTACTGTATCCCCTGCTTGATGCTCTCCTACCCCTCAGATCTCTGTAAGTTTACCCCCATGTCTATCCCAGGCTTAGAATTTGGAATGTTCAAACCCCTCTGGGACAGCCAGCTTGAAAAGGTTGTATTTTCTTCACTTCTTCAAGCCACTTCTAGTTTTTTGTATCTTCAGATTGCTGTAGCTGTCACACTTGGCTGTGAGGCTAAGCAGTCTCACTTTCTCTTCACACCTCCACTGTGGGTAACCAGGAGTCTGAGTGTCCTGTGGGCTTGGGCCAGTGTGGTACTAGAGAATACTGCACCTGGGACTGGGGGTGCAGGGGGGGGGAGTGCCGACAGGGTGAGCATGGACAGCTAGGCCTAGTTCTGTGCAGCTTGTAGCACTCCTGGGGCCTGGTGCTAAGCACGCCTGCCAGCCACCTGGGGCACCTATGTAGAGCATGTGGAGGCTACTATGAACTGGCAAGAATGGTGCCAGGGTGTGCAGCCTGCACAGCTCAGGACCCAGGGGGCTTCTCACAGAAGCTCTGGCCAATCTGCAGCCTGAGCAGGCCCTCTAAGATCTCTGGGGCAGATCCTCTGCTAGACTCCAACAGATTCCATGGTAACTTTCCAGCAGAAGCAGGGAATTGGCTCCTCTGGTCTACAAAGACTCAGAGCTTCAGAAAAGTCTATTTTATACCTTAGTACACAACAAATTGTATACACATGCTACTTGAAATTTACAAAAGAAATCAGCAACACAGATTTTGCATCTGCTGCAGCTCTAGACTTTTGTGGAAATAGCAACTTTGTATTCCTAGCTCAGCTCTAACTTCCTGTGTTATAAGGCTTTTGTTTCTTTTTACTTCTCTCCCTTGAAGATCATTTACTCCCCTGGAAAGTAAGTTTCCAAGGGAATTATTTGGTTCTGCTCTTTGCTGGCAACTACTCTTAAGTTTCTCTCTCACTTGAGGCCTTTTTTTTTTTTTTTTTTAACCCCTGACCCTATGCCAGAATCTGTTTCTACCAGAGAATAAGTGCAGGAGGACTTTGTCCAGAGCACTCCTTTGCTCCCAAGACCTAGAACAATGTGGCAGAGTACTTGCTCAGTTCTTAAAGCAAAAATGGGAGCCTGACATCATTCCAGTTACACGGGGAAACCTGCAACAGGCCATTGATTCTTGGGCTTAAGACCAGACTTCTGCCACTAGAGTGGAAGGACATCTGTGTGCTCACGTGGACACATCTTCTCTCCACAGCATTATATAGCCATTTCCTACTTGTGGCACTCTGAATTCTTTGAATGCAACAAGAATCTGAAACCACCAGATACTGAGGGGTCCTGTAACAGTTATTACCATTTAATACAGATTTTATTTTTGTATCTTTGTCTTGCAGCAGTGCACTGGAAAAAATCTTGATTCTCTGGTGGAAGTCAATCCCTCGATTTCCAGGATGTTTTGCTAACTAGTGAGTTACTAGTCTACAAACTTATGAGTACATTTTTTCAAACGTAGTAAGTGCAAACAACTCATTTCTGAACTATGTGGCAACACTTTACTTCATGATTTTCATGTTTTTACATTTGCTTTATTAAGGGGGAAAACATCAACCTAAACCCAATTTTGCATTGGGTAACATCACATTCGTAGAGAACTAGTTCCCTCCGTCACTAGAACGGCCAGGGCGTGCTTACTGTCCGATTGTACTGTGTTGTATCCAAGCACCTCATAAAGTGCCTGGCACATAACAGAATCAGCCCGAAAATATTACAGAAAAAAACACAATGAATTTCTCTGACTGTCTCTGGCAAAAGTTTAATGAGGAAGAAACTGCAAAACCATAATGTATTTTCATTTAAAAGACCATGTAGAGTTTTCTAAGATATACTTTCTACTAATAATGCCACATTAATTCGAATCAGTGTCTCATAAAAGGATTTAATTTAGCTACAGCTGGCATTGATCCAAATATTCTGACCTAAGTTGGTACATTCTTGCTTCAGAAGGTATTTAGTTTTACATGTCAGTAAGTTGGTAAAGAGTTTTTTTTTTTTTTTAAAGCATATGGTTTTAAAGATCAGAAGCACAATAAATATTACTGAGGAACAATCCTTGTTCTTTTTTACTCTGAGCATGACTCACCTTTCAACTACTAGAAGCATAAACAATAAATGTATTATTAACCCACGACAAATAAAATCAATGCATTTCAATCAGTCAATGTTCTTAAATCCTTGTTTAAATGATCCAGGAAATTTTTTATTACCAGTTACAGGGAATAAGGCATACATACTAAAAAGAGATAAAAACATGATGGGTAATTGATGAGGGAAAGGGTGTATTTTAGTATTTAGAAAATCCTTAGGCTATAATCCAACATGTATCTTATGAGTATTAAGTGGATTTATTGCAAACCTCTAAAATACATGTACACACTCAGCCACTTTATGGTCACTTTAAATAAACCTACTTACAAATTTTAAACAAGTCCATTTGACACAGTGCAATTTTAGATGCATAAATATATTTGAAACCATTCAATGCTTTCTTTTTTGTGAGATAATTCACCCATTGGATAACACTAACAGACTTTAGCATGGCCCCTCACAGATATTACATTGATTAAAAATATTCTTTTGATTAATATTTTATAAATTAAAACAACAAAACACTGTAAATTTAGAAAACAAAACCTGTGAATTTAATAAAGTGCTAAAGTCTGAGGACAAACCTGTGAGGTATATACTACCGGCCCTATTTCAAAAACAAAAGAAGAGTTAACTTCAGTGGTTCACCCAGAGTACACAAAGGGGGTTAAAAGATCCAGAGTTTTGACTTTGAATTTTCTATTACACTGTACTGACCTTCAACTGTTTCTCAAGTGCGACTTTATTTGCTTAGTTTGCTTTGACTTTACCTCTTATAGCCTCACTTTCCCCCTTCCTCTTTG
>PVIR01009577.1:0-52743 GCA_004026965.1 Petromus typicus | reverse complement strand
GGTCCCTAGTTCAACCACATACAATGATAGGAGTGGTGATTTACATCCAACAGCAATCAGTACCATGCACCACAGTGTCTAGCATGGTGTCTCTTGCCTGTAATCCCAGCACTTGAGAGGAAGAGGCAGGAGGACTGCTGTGAGTTCCAATCTGATCTCAGGGCCAACCTGAACTACAAAAGAGAGACTGTCTCAAAAAAAAAAAAAAATGAGAGAGAGAAAGAAATTCAAACTTTCACTGTAATCACTACTTACATAGCTAACAGGAGAGGCCCACAAGCCAATGCACAAGGAGTAGAAAAAACCAGGGATTGGGATGAGAAGGAAGTTACTTCCAAGGAGAAGAGTGAAGGAGTGAAGCCTTCCTTCCACTGACTCAACCCAGCTATAAATCCAGTGACTAAGTGCAGAAAGGGGCTTTGGAGCCAGAGAGGTCAATCCCATGTCTTTCTTTCCACACTGAGCAAAGGAACTGAAATAATTAAAATGGAGATAAGTAGACCTTTCATATCCATTCATATTCATTACTTCCCACTCATCTGCATTATCACCTAGGTACGGGCCTCATAATAACTTATCACATAATGCTGTCAATTTGTAAAAGCTTTCCCTGACTACATTGTGGATACGCTATGTTTACCTGCTTAGTCTACCTAAAAGAATTTCTGCAGGAAACATTTGAACTCTTTAAACTTAGGCTTTAAGTATCCAATTCAAAATATCTTCTCAGCTAGGTCTTATTATTTCCTGCATAATTGTTGTGCCAACTCAGTGAGGAGGAGAGAAGGTTCCAGGTCTCTGACTCAGTTTCAAAACCTGGAGGTGCCATATTGTTTATTGGGCTCCGACGGTTAGATCAGTGCATGGTCACAATACAGCGTACTGGTAAATAGCACTGAGTGAATTAAATCACAAATAACAACCCTGTTTTCTAAGTTCTAAAGTCTCTGGTAAAATGTTTTATTATAGAGATACCAAATTAATTCTTTCATAAAATAAAAACTGGCTAAAATGTGAAAATATCTTGAATTTTAAACAGATTTTTAAACATTTATGGGTACAGTATTTCATTTTCTGGTTTGTTATGTAAAATTAATGAAATTCACTTTATTTAATTGCATAACAAGCATAATAAGAAATTAAAATGTTCAGAATAATTTAAAGAGATAATTACAAATGTTTTTAAAATACACATAAATCAAAGACAAATGTTCTTATTATAGACAATAAACATTTTGAAAAGTTAACAAAATGTACTGTTTAAGTTTATATATTTAGACTTGAAACAGATGTCCTATGCCTTTAGTTATATAGACACACAGAAATTATCTATAATTACACCCCACAGGTATGTAGTTTTGCCTCCAAACACTACAACAGAATGATTTTTGCATTTTAAAAAGTCACATAATTTATTTGATTCTCCTGTATATTAAAAAGTCTAGGGAGTATAAAAATTGTTTCTAAAAATCAATGTACATGTTTTAATTAAAAATAATTTATTTCTAAAGTGTGCTAAGAATGGCCTGAGCCTTGAGTGGTGGTAATCTTTTTGCAAAAGTTAGTGTCAGTCTCCTTAAACTTTAGCTACTGCTCACACTATGTAGATAATATTCTAAATACTTTGTTTTATTTTCAACAATGACAGCATCTTCACCATGAAGAGATTTTACCTCAAGAAACCATTTTCTTTGCTCAGCTATAAAAAGCAAGTGCTCGGGGCCGGGGGAGTTAGCTCAGTGGTTCCGGCGCCTGTCTTGCAAGCGCAAGCACCCGGGTTCGATCCCTGGTAACCACATACTGTACTGGGTATGTGGAGACTCATACCCAGCAGCAACTAGTACCACATACCACAGTGCCGGGCATGGTAGCTCACGCCTGTAATCCCAGCACTCGGGAGGCAGAGGCAGGAGAATTGCTGTGATGTGAGTTTGAGGCTGAGCTCAGGGCCAGCCTGCACCACAAAAGCGAGACCCTATCTCAAAAAACCTAAAAAAAAAAAAAAAAAAAGTGCTCATTTCTTAAATGTTTAGTATGTATTTAAAGCAGGTTAGCCACTTTTCATTCTAGCTATCTCGCCATTTCTATGATAGCTGCACTGATTTTTCCAAACTGAAAATCTAGTATATAATGTGAGGACTGGAATCAACTTCTCCCAAACTCCTACTTATGTTAATATTTTAATATCTCCTTGTGAATTACACGTATTTTAATGAGGACTACAATGGTGAATATTTTGTACTAGAAGATTTCCAATACATTTTGTACAGATAAATCAAAGGAATCACTATCTATGGTACATAAAACCTTATAGGAAGTGACTTAAATAATAACCTGAAAGTCAGAATTATTCTTGATGTGTGGGCTTCCAATGAATACTACATTGGCAGACCGTAAAATAACATTAACCTCACTGCATGTCTTTATCAGATCACATAGGCGAGATTGCCAAGAAGAACTAATACTTGTAAAGAAACCTTTTTTTCCCTGAGCACAAGTGTACCATTGAATTTAAAGTATTCAGTAAACCGTAAACACATGGGTTACTATCCAGCATTTCTCTTCTATGTGCAGAGCCCTGGCACCACAGAATAGAATAACTCTGGAGAGCTTTTGCTCTCAAATGATCGCTGACTTTAACATAAAGTTACCAAGATTTTAGTCCCTGTAAGAGAGGTAACCTGTACTTCGAAGCTTTAAAACTAGGTGTTGATTTCTTCTGTCCGTCTAAGACCGTTCTAGATGACACATTTTTCCAGGGTTAGGGTTGCTTTATTGTTGTTGGTTTTCTTTTTTGGCTGTGTTGAAAATCTACTGTATAATGTCGTCCGTTTTCACAGTTATCACAGCTAGACCTTCAGGATAACTTGCTGAAGTGTCTACCTCAGGCCTTGCTGCTTCTCCTTGCCCTTTCATGTCATGGAGCTGTCTTTTCACTTAGAGCTTGCGAACCGTCTGTGGAGCTTCGTGCTTTTCTCCCTTTTGTCTCTCAGCCTTCACAGAATTTATGAGTTATAGTTTTACTCTGTGTGAATAAAGCTTTGGTTGAAGGAAATGCTGTGGAGGATTTGATCTATCCAAAGTACTCCAACTTTGTTCATAGGCTTTGTTTCATTTTCTCATCATCCATGTGTTCAGTAGAGTGGCACTATTAATTTCCTCAAACTTTTTCTTTGTATTCACAATTTGTCTTTTTTAGCATAAAAATTCTGGCTTTTGGCCTATCTTGACTTTTGATATGCTTTCCTCACTATGCCTTAGATATCCAGCTTGATATAAAATGATGTGTGTGACTCTTTCAGTGATTATTTGTTGCCAGTGTTTGACTATTAATTGGCCTAGTTTCAACATTTTTATGTCTCCAGGGATAGGGAGACCCCAAAGAGAGCTGGAGAAATGGAGCAGTGTCTCCTCAGTATAGTTGTCAACACACACACACACACACACACACACACACACACACACCTTTCATTGATGAAGTTCTTCATTGTAAGGTTTATAGTTTCATGTAAGGTTTATAACTAAAACTGTTATGATCCTGAAATCCAAAATAACTGTTCACAAATCACTGTAACAGATATAATAATTAAAAAGTCTGAAATATTATAGGAATTGCCAAACTGTGACATAAAGAAAAAGTGAGCAAATGCTTTTTTATCACTCGGTACTTGTTAGAGAAACATATTTAATATAAGATGTTCAATATGTAAGAATTTACAAGGTTTGGTCCAAATATTTAGCTCAGTGGTCCCAGTACCTGCCTTGCATATGCAAGGTTCCAAGTTCCATCCCTGGTACCACAAACACAAACAAATAGACAAGCAAATAAATAAATATAAGAATTTACAAGATTGGCTTAAAATGGCCCCTCACAGACCCAGATGTGAAAAAGTTCAAAAGTGTGACAGTGCCCTGGAGATTCAAAGGATCCATTTAATAGTTCAGTGAATGTCCTGCGGAATTCATCGGTGTCAGGAGACCAAAGGATCTGTGGTGGAAGGCAGGACCATCTGTCTTAGAAGGCAGAAGCTGACATGCAAGGTGAAGATGAAAACTGGAGCTCCTCTGAAGAAGCAGAAGTAAGCCTTCCTTCTTTGTTCCCCTTCTATTCCACTCAGGTGAGGAGCCTATCCAGTTTGTTCTTATCTTCTTAATTCTCTCAGCCACACCCAGAACTATGTTGATCCAATTTAGTTGGGCATGTCTTACTCAAATTGACACAATCAGTTAACTGTCACAACTGTAGAAAAATGATGCTGA
Source organism: Petromus typicus (assembly GCA_004026965.1). Classification (NCBI taxonomy): domain Eukaryota; kingdom Metazoa; phylum Chordata; class Mammalia; order Rodentia; family Petromuridae; genus Petromus; species Petromus typicus. Next base: position 48,483 of record PVIR01009577.1, on the reverse strand, counting down.
TAGATACTGGATTCAAGGTTCATATAAACCTTCAATTTGTTGAAATTACAGTATCTGTGAAGTGCACTAGTGGGGAACAAAAAAAAATGTACAACTTTACTTGTGCTCTTTTGAAAGCACTGTGTCAGAAAACAGGTAAGACAAGAGCTGAGATCTACACTCCGCTGTTTTATGCTTTTAGGCAATCCTCCTCCAGCAAAAGTATTTACGGGCACAATTTTATCTAAAAGCTAGAGAGCATTAGCATGACAGGAGATGTGGAAGAAGCAACCATCTTTCTCCTCGAGATTAAGAATCACTGCATTACAATATCCTAAATCAGTAGCATCCACTGATAGGTATGATAGGGTAGGAGTGCCATGTGCAGGAGACCCTGGGCAGTGTGGAGGAAAGATTCTGTTCTGTTGACCTGGCTTTTGATAAAGTTTTATGAGGGCTGAATTTGAGCACAGCATATGGTTTGTGTTGGATTGTGGGCAAACTTGAAAAATAGAAAGCAAGCAAAGGTTAAAAATCTGTTCTTTGAAAATTGTCCTGGTTCAGGCTCAAAGTAAGTGGTTTTGCTGTGGAATCTCCTCAGTGGATCTAGTACTGGTTGGGATCATCCCTCAAAGAATGAACAGCTGCACTGAAAATGGCCTTGCTTTCTAGTTCAGTTGATTTCTGGAGTTTTTTTTCATCTTGGCCAAATGCAGAGCTTCAGCCTTGAGACAATTTCTGTTTCTTATGGTCATGCAGCAGCATGACTCCAAATTTTAGCCAAGGGTGTGACTTCTAAACTGGAGAACATTTAACCATAAGGAGAGATTGGGTGAAAGCCAGCCACTGCATAAATTGGCTCAATGAAGTACACCTGACTTCCGCTTTTGACCATGTTAGCAGGTCATTAAAAAAGAGGACAGTTGCAACTGTCCAGGGCTGCCAAGCAAGGCTAGAGTCCTTACAAACAGTTTGTAATATTAGAGCATTTTGTATTTCCTACCACAAAGGGCATATGAGGATCCAAAGTTGGCATAGGGTGTTGTGACTTTAGCTGTGGCATTCAAAACAAGAACAGTATTTGCATTTCAAACATATACATTGAATTTCTGATTTTATTTTTCAAGTTAAAATCTCTAATGTTTAATAAATCCATTTTAATCAATGCTTCACTTTTCCTTTTTCCATCATAACTTCTTATTTTTTCAGTCAATATGTTTCAGCAAACTAGTTTTGATTGCATTTACAGAAATAAGAAAAATAGGGTGGGTTCTTTTTATGTTGCATACACTTAATAATTATTTTTCTGGGGCTTTGAACGCTGCACACAAGTGAACAAGCTAAAAAATGAGACTACTGAGCCAGGGGTTTAGCTCAGTGGTTCCGGCCCCTGTCTTGCAAGAACAGGGCCCTTGTTCAATCCCCGGTAGCCACATACCGTACTGGGCATGGAGACTCAGGCCCAGCAGCAATCAGTACCACATACCAAAGTGCTGGGCATGGTGGCTCACGCCTGTAATCCCAGCACTCAGGAGGCAGAAGCAGGAGGATCGCTGTGATGTGAGTTTGAGGCTGAGCTCAGGGCCAGCCTAGACTACAAAGCAAGACCCTGTCTCAAGGGAAAAAAAAAAAAAAAAATCAGACTACTATAGAAAACATCTTAAGCATTAAGAGATTTCCAGCTTGGATAAATCATCTAGCTTTATTGGATTTTTTTCTTTGTAAAATGAAGAAAATTTACAATTTCTTTGTTTTTGTTTTGAGTTAGAGTTTCACTATGTAGTTCAAAGTGGACTTCAATTCACTGTGTAACCTAGACTGGCCTCATAATTGCACCCATCCTCCTGCCTTAGCTTCTAGAGGGCTATAGTTGCAAGTTTGCACTACTGCTACTGACTAGGAAATGTACAATTTCTAAAGACTCTAACAGCTCTGAAAGCTCTTAAAGTTTGAGCCTATGCACATTACAAACATTTTATTGACATATTGACATCTTATTTTATAAAATTCTGCTTCGGTAAGATATGCCACAATGATGAAATCAATAAACTAATAAAAAACAACCATCCCTTTACTCTATTTATATTTTTAGTTTTTCATAGAAGGGAAACCAAAGCTCATGTGTTTGATTTATTTAACTTAAAATATGATCCCAGTGTACACCCATGTTTTCTGCAAATAATTTCAGTTTATCCTTTCTTATGACAAATTAGTGATCTGTTATATTTAAATACCACATTTTTACCCATTCATCTGTTGGTGTAAAAATAGGCCACTTACAAGATTTAGCTATTATTAATTGAAGAGGAATATAGTTTATTTGAAACAGGTTCTTGCTAAGTTTACCAAACTCGCCTCATAAAACCCTTCAGTCTTCCAAGTAGCTGTGTTACACACATGCACACCACCTCCAGGGGAAAAAATAAAGATCTGTTGATCTAATTATTTCATTCAGAGTAGTGTATATAATTGTCAAAATGGCACATTCGCTGACTATTAAGATAGAAATTTAATTTTCTATGTTTATATTTTTATTACTACATGTTTATACTATACTATGTAATATTTACATTCCTTGTCATGTACATGACATCTTGATATTTTTAACCAATATATTTCCCTTCCTTTGCCCCTCCCTCCATCTCTTGATCACTTTCCCCTTTGAGAAAGATTCATCTCCTTCTTTCCTATTATCTATCTGTTAATTTATTCTTATATGTTTTTCTTCTCACATAAGAGAAACTATGCAATATTGAGTTTGTGTGTCTGATTTATTTGATTTACCATCGTGGTCTCAAGGCACATTCGTTTTCCCACAACTTTCCTTCTTTATCCCAGAGTAGTACTTGATTGTGTGTCAATTTTTTCCTTATCAATTTATTCACTTGTGAGCATATAACCTGCTTTATAGACTTAACTATTATGAGTTGTGTTGCTGTAAACATGGGTATGCATGTATCATTGTAATACCACATCTGTAACTTTTGGGCAGATATCTAGATGGAGAATATCTGGGTCAAATAGAATTTCTAGTTTTAGAATTTTTGCAATTCTTAAATTTTTGACAACTATCAAACATCTTAATTTTACTATTTTCCTTAATAAAAAGGAGCTTAGGCAACTCATGCACAATTAAAAACAAATGGCTTCTTTACAAGCTCTTCAACAGTTCATAAAATAATTTTACTCATTGGCAGAATGTGGTTATCCAAAGAAATATTGAATTAAATCATAGCCTCAACATGATGTGTGCCATTTTCAATGAAATAATAATTTCCCTTTATATAGCATGATAAAACTCCTTAGCATTTTTTCCACAATGATCTTTAAACTTTAGAACTTTTTATTAGTTATTTTTCTCTAAAAAGAAATTTTACTTTAAAATTTATTTCATTGTGTATCCAATAAATATTTGCCATTCTGAGAGTACTTCTCAGATAAGCATTTTGAAGTTTGCATTGCCATAAAATAAATGTGTTGTGCTATTAAAGTACAGCATCCATAATTGTTGTCTTTGATTTTTTAATAACTCAGCTACTGAAATATGGAGTATGGAGCAGCTTCCGTATTACCTGCAGTGTATCCTAAATGTAGAACTTGAACTCAACCCCATTCTCCTAAATCAAGGCTCAATCAAGGAGTTACTGTAGTTTGAGAAATGATGATCAAATGAACCTGTCGAGGCTTCTGGCTGGAGGATCACATACCATATAGTGAGCAAGGACAGAGCCTGGGGGACTTATGCTGTTCTTTGGTTCTTTCACACTCGTGTTTTTCGTAGTGTCATGGAAATGAGAGCTGATAGACATAGAGTGACACATTTCAATTCACAGTGATGAGTGACCTTTGCTATCGGAGTCAGAATGATTTCTTTTCTGATATGAGTTACCTAGATGACACATTGAATATGCTTTCACTGCACTTTGAAAGTAAAATTATAATAGGGTGTGGCATATATGAAATGAAAGTTGTTCATTTCTGTACAACTTCAAAGGGTTTTGACTGTAAGCCAATTGTTGCAAAGTATTTTGTGCTTGGATATTCTTCCATAGAGGTACAGAACTACATCTTAGGGACAGATGTTGGCTCAAAATATGCTGAAATCAAACCTTACAAAGTACAATGTATAATTTTCTTACATCTATTTTCACTTCTGGTTGCCTCCCTCATCCAAAGATATTCATGTGTTGGATAGAAAATCCTGTGATGTCATTTGAGGGAAAATTACAGTGTGAGCTTTCTTTATAACAATATAGTGGTCAGAAAAACCCACTCCATCTTGGCACTGGATTATAGTTCAGAAATGTTCATGTTCATTTGCAGTGCATCCTAAGGACAATGAAAAAGAGATATTTGAAGATCAAAAGGGTGCATACCAATAAAAGCAAGTGTGTTCTAAAGTAGAGGAGAACACAATATATATGTACTATAATACCTTATATTACAGCATGAGTCTCTTGAAGAAAAAGCTGAACCCAAAAATAGAATGAAAGAACACAGATTAAAATCATAAAGGGAATCTTCCCCTTCCTCCCTTTTCTACATATGGAAATAAGGAATGTGAAGTTTCCCAATGATGGTACCCAATCAAAAAATGTGCATTACTTTTTTTTGTTATAACAGGTGTTGTACTGATTCCTGAACAAAGAAAAGAATGTTACAGTGTTGTGATTGAAGCACAAGAGTTGTAGAATAGGGTAGTTATAAGAGAAAAAATCAAGTAAACAAGTTTTAACTTTTAAGTCAATTCTATAAGTTTGCTTTGGAGAAAAGGGAAGAATGAGGATTCAAGATAGGGATTTGAAAGTACAGAGAAACCACTGACATGAAGAAAAAGATACAAATAGACAAAATGAGCAACATGATTATAACAATATTCACATCCTGTTTTACCATATATTACTTTTCCCATCTTGATCAAGTATTTGATCTTCCTTCACTGAATTGTCTCATTTCTAAATATCTATTTCCAATGTTTTATGTGAAGATTAAGAAGGTAAATACATAAATCAGCATGTGACATACAATAGATACTAAAAATGGCAGTTATTACTGTTTCTGATGTTACTGTTGTCTTTCTTATGTCATTCTCACGTACTTTTCAGTTTCATTAGTATCTTTCATTTCTACAATAGAGAATGAATTTTATAAGAGTGTGAAAACAGAGGCCTCTCTAGTCCTAGTGCAGTACCTGTACAGAATAGTATTCAAGGAAATATACATCCATTTCTGATATTCAGCCCAATGAAACATTCCTTTGTCTGAATTAAATGCACTTTTCTATTTCTTTGAGATTCATGGATGCACATTTATTCAACTAATGCAGCCTCTAACGTTCTTAATATTGTAACTCTTATTACTTCTTCAATGGTGCCTTCTTTGTTTTTAGCTTACTAAAAACAAAAATGTTTTCCTTTGAATACTAAAAGAATTTGCTTGCAGATTGATGGGTACAGAATTAACAGGTGGGGAAAGAAAGGTCCATTTCAGATCCCAGGGTAGGATGAAGTTGAAGGGTTTTCTTCATGATTTATGTACTTTCTGGAATCATCTAAATTGGTTCAAGGAATCTAGTCAACTAGATGAAATAACAGAGGCTGGAAACTGATCATATCGGTTATAATCCAAAACCTCAGTGAAGAAGAATTATCCTAGGCAAGCACAAACAATTAAAAGAAAAGTACAAAAAAATCATGAAAGATTTAGGGCTTCTGATATCTATTTTGGTTAAGTTTAATCTTTTTTTCAATTTGACATCTATTCCATATACTCAGCCGTAATGTATTTAGTAGAATAAAAGGTCATCTGAATTTATAAATACTTCTAATTTTAGAAAAAAGTAATAAAAACAGTGTAATTGACAATAAATTAACAGCATTTTTCAAATAATGAATTTTATACTTATATTTTAATGGAAGATGATGTTAAAATTACTTTAACTTTAGAGAGAAAAGTTAGGACTTTAAAAACAATCAACTTTTAATGCTATAAAGTTTTCTTCTAGGATTTAAAATAATTGTGCAACACTAAACCTGTAATTTCACAATAATGAAAGTTCCATTTATGTAGCACTTGTATGTTAACTTTATATTAACATTATGCTCCCCTAAATTTACTGCATAATGAAATATAATTTCCAGCAAGCATTTAATTCTCCTTACCTAACACATAGCGAGAAATTGTTTTTAAAAAAATCATTGGTAATTACATAGTTTTTTTTCAGAGTTTGTCTGTCTTTGGATTTCCATTTTTATTTTACCCTTTAAGCTATGTGTAAATAAAATAATTTGAATATGTGATGCTTTATTATATTTTTTCTTTTGGGTTTTACTGAACATAAAACTGTATCATATGCTAAATAGGGATACCCATAATGAATAAATCTCATTAACTCTGGAAAAATAAAATTTAAATATTATAAAATTATAGCTTTCATTCATACAATCCCTCACCACAATAATTTGCTCTCAACCATGAAATATAAGAAAATAACAACTTTTTAATAATTTACCTAAATTTCTGTTTTATATGTGGTCAATTAATGAGCTCATTGGAAATTCAGTGATTCGTTCACTATGTTCTCAGTGTTATTATGGGCAGAGGCATGGCTGGCCAGCCTATCTGTCTGTCTGTCTGTCTGTCTATGTAAACTTCTGGTAGAACTTCGTAGTCCTCTTGATTCTATCATAAGTAATTGTATCAATTTAGACAAGGTCACTTATTCATTTATTCCCTCTACATGTATTTAGAGGTTTTCTATTTATTCTAAGAATGCAGTAGTGAATACAACAGATGAATTGTCTTTATTCAGTTATTGATCAGTCCATGAGGGCTTCGTGTATTTCTTCCTATAAAATATGTTGAAATTTGAGACCTATAGTATTTGATAGTACAAAGTACTATCATGATGTGCTAGTTCCTGGTTGCCATAAACAAAGTTTTGGGGAATAGGGGCACACAAAGAAAGGTTTGTTTAGGTTTGTTTGGGGAACTGACATTTTAAACCAGGCAACTTCTGTATTTCAGTCTCTGGAAATATCTTCAAGGGAAACGGTGTCCTGGTGTAAGAGTATTTGAGAGTATCACCTGATGCTGTAGGGAGCTAGAAAAAGATTCAGTGGTTTAATTTGTCTTTTGGAGTGACTCATTTTCACACAGATTTACTCACTGTCCAAGACCAGCATTACATCCATCTGAGGGCAGTATCTCTGATGATCTTATTAGCTGGTACCAGGTTGCATATCTCAAAGGTTCTATTGCCCCTAATACTGCCACATTGGGGACCAAGTTTCTGACACGTGAAACATTGAAGGAGAAACCACATTGAATCATAGCAGGTAGTTAATGGATAGCAGAAAACAAATTCCAAATTAAACACATCATTGCTTTTATTGTACCAAATTCTACTTCCCATTAAACAGTTGGACAATTAGTTTAAAAGCTTCCTCAATCATACTATGTTACAAATTTTTTAATATTATAATGACTGTTTTGGTACTTCATCCAAAGTAGTTCAAAATATAATGACAAGATATCACTAAAAGTATTAACGATTTCACTTATTTGCAAAATTCCTTGGACATAGTTAATGTGAAAATATTTTAGAGTCTTTAGTTGTCTAGAATAATCATCTGTTAATAATATCAAATAATCAGAGTAAGATGTAAGATATTCTTTTCATGATTTAGATATTCTCTTCAGTTTAAAAATCTTTGAACCATATAATTATAAAGGTATAACTGTAAATTTAATAATTTGTTTTCATTTATTGAGTTTATCAGTACATTTTAGATACACATTATGATCACATTCAACATTAAAAATTTGTACCTGTGCATAATCTATATTAATTATTATTTCTCCCTTTCCCCTGCCCTTCTTAATCTCCTATTACTCCTATACACATAAACTTTGTTTCCATTTTTGTTTTGACCATCACATTTTTTTCTTTCCATTCTTTATTTTCTCTTATTCACTATTTCCCTTTTCCTACTTCACAATAAACAACATACATTTGGGGTCATTTCTGTAAGGTCTCAGGACAGTCAAGAGAGTTCTCATATATGTCATATTTAGTTTGGTCTACTTTAGTAGGATTTATACCTCACAAATAATGTAGAAATGTTGTTATGTTTATTATTTAGTTAGCTTGATTGTGGTGGTCATTTTGCAAAGCACACCTCATCTAACTTTCATATGTCAACAATATTCATTACAACTGTAAAGACATTGTTTTCTCAGGGAACTATTGGAAATGGTTGTAGAAAGAAAGTTATTACACTGTTTTCTAGAATTTCTTATAATTGAAGCTCATTACCTATCACTGCTCAAAGATCTTATATGGCACTTACAATTCAAATCAATAAAATATTAAAAGAAGCAACAGTGAAATATATATTGGCATAGCTGAACATTAGAGTGTTGAAGAGAATAAATGCATATGTTTAATCATATAACTTATTACCCAGATTGAAATATATTCATATGAATAAATACACTAGGAAAAAAATTAGATAATATATATAGTCATCCTTCTTATCATCCATCCTGCTTCACTTTTGAAGTTTCAAGTTTATCCCTGTAATTCCAGACTTTATATTTTTATTAATAATCCTATAGGTAAATTCTTACATATATGCCTCTAAAATTAAAGATGATTAAGGTATTCATGCAAAAAAGGAAAGAAGGATAAAATGTAATTATCATGTTGTGGTTCAAAAGAAAAGAACCATACAAATCAAATCCCTGTATTTATAAAATTATAACTTTTATTTGCGAGGTTACAGAATTGCAGGACCTTCCAAAGATGCTGAGAAAGGACTCAGTTTTAGGAACAGTTGAAAAGAGAATACCAAAAAATGTTTCTAAACTGAAGACTGAAGATAAGATCTATATATTAATTTTGCCTACTTGACTACATCAGAGAAGTGCTTTACCAGAAAGAGAAAAGATAACTTTGGAATTGAAAACAAACAGTTTCCAATTTATCCCCAGCTTGCCAACTGAGAGGCATACTGTTATGTCGTGCTTTCTGCTGGACTCAATTTTAAAGATTTTCATTGTAAAATGAGTATTTTTAAATGAATCATCACCCTTTCAAGCATTCATTGGTAGAGAATTCAGTTGGCTTAGGCATTTATGATCATTCTCCACTAAGTTTTGAAGCCAGAGTTTCAGAAGACCTTGAAGCTGTAGAAAAAACAAAACAAAACAAGGATGGGAAAAAGTGGAAGTATTAATAGGGGTTGGGTATTTATTCGTGCTGCAATTGGAAGCTAACTCTTTTGAAATTTGCACTTTGATGCATAAGTACTGATGAAAGTAGATCTTAAGATATAAGTTACAATTTAAGGTCATTTAAGTACAGAAAGGTATCTAACTTAATAGTTATAATCAATTTCTATGTAGAGATTCTGGAAAAAATATATATGAAGTTTACTTGAAGTTAACATAACATCTTAAGTTCTGTCTTCATTAATGAAAAAAGAAATCAGTTAAATGAACACTACATAAATATTTCTGAGACTATGCAAAACAAAGTGAGAGCAAGGTCTCTGCACTACCTTATGGAATTCATGTTACACACCAAAATCCAAAGGTTCTTTGTTCTTGAAGAAACAAAAGAGACTTCAGCCAACAGAATTAAATAAAGTGGTGTGATGCCAAAACTTTTGAGGAAATATTATATAAAATAAATATACCCATACAAGACTTCAGAATATAACTTAAAAGTTCATAAAAATGTCAAGATCTTAAAAAAATCCTGAGTAATTTGATATATAGTTGTTCCAATAGATCCTTAATTTTAGGAATATGCATTTGAGTGGACAAATGCTTCCAAAAATTGTGGTGGGTACTGGTTAGATAATATGTACCCTGCCATATTTACCTCACCTGGAAGCTGAGGAACCTCATAGTATATTCTGAAGACACTGAAGATTTTTTTTTTTTGCAACTTTACCATAAAGAGGAAACACTGTTGGTTATGACTATCTTTTTTTAATTCAAATCTTTATTGGTACATTAGATATACACATCATCATCACATTCAACATTAAGAGTTTGAACCAGAATATGACACACATTGATTCTCATTTTTCCCCTTCCCTCACCCACCCTAAAACTCCCACCCCCTATATGTAAGCTTTGTTTCCTTTTTTTATTACTATCACATTCTTTTTCCCCTAATTATTTACTCCTACACTCTATTTCCTTTTAAATATTTTCTATTTCACAATATCAACTATATATAGTAGAACTAATTCACATCTTCATTTTCTCATACCTGAGAAATAATATGATATTTACATTACAACTTTCTAAAAGGTACATTCTGTATTATTGCAGGCAGGCTATTAAAATGGATAGAGCTGGATAATCATACTTAGATGATAAGTATCATTATAATGGTCTTTTCTTTTATAATGTATTCAGTGAGTAGCTTATTAAACTGATAGGGAAAGAAGATGCTTAAGGGTATACAGTTTTATGTGTGAGTAATTTTTGCAATAATTTTGTAAGAGTGATATAAAATGTTTTAGATGTTTGGATGTTTTGAGCATAGTACATATTATTGGCTTGATTTGTATAGTTTCCTTCCTTACATTACAGAAGTGAAAAAAAATCTGTTGTTAAAGAGATATCAGAGAGTTCATAAATTAAAAGTAATTAAGATATCTTTATTTAATTTAAAATAGTGCAAGAATCCTAATGATAGTAAAGGGTCCAAGCCCATACCAAGCAAACCCCTGTTTGAAGAATCGAGCCACTGCCTTGACTTGTATAAGCTCCCTTCCCACTTCCAGGGGGAGGATCCAGCCAGGAGTGTGAGGAGGTTATTTCTAACCCTATCTGCTATGAGGCCAACCACATTTGTTGTAGTTCTGCACTTCTAGTTAACTGAGTGGTTTCTAAACACCTCTAGTTCTGAAACCAAACTATTTCATTCAAAACATGTTCCATTAGAATTTAAATTTTTTATGGTGTACCAGAATGTCTAAAAAGGACACTAGATAGGACCAGAGGTATTTTAAGTTAATAACTGTTTGGAGGCAGATAGAGAGTTTCAAAAAGGAATAAAGTACTAATTCATGCTTTAGTCTGGTAGAAACTTGAAACCCTCAAGTTGAAGAGCAAAGGATCGCGTGTATGACTCCATTTGTGTGAAATGACCATAAATGGCAAACCTATGTTGATACAAATTGCATCATTGCTTGCTTGCAGCTAGAAGGACAGAGAGGGTGGAGGAAATGTCCACTAACAGTTATGAAGTTTCTTTTGAAAGACATGAAGATGTTCTAAAGTTGTCTTGTAATGATTCCCACAACCCTGCAACAATAGCAAGAAGCTAACCATTTCTCACTTTATGTTAATGAATTATACGGTATGTAAAATGTATATTTTAAAAAGCTTTAGAAATAGCTTCAGCCATATATGTATTAGTTTAAGCCAAGGCACGTTCAACAGACAGCACAATCACGCAAGGTTTGTATCTGGCTTACTGCTGAAATTTTATCATTTACAACCTATGTCCAGCCTGTGATACAATTGTCAGCTATCTGTTGACTGATCCTTTTTCTTTTTCTTTTTCTTTTTTTCCAAGACAGAGTCTCACTTTGTAGTTCAGGCTGGCCCTGAGCTCACTGTGTAGCTCAGGCAAGCCTGGACCTCGGAGTAGTCCTCCTGCTTCTGCCTCCCGAGTGCTAGGGTTACAGTCATGAGCCCCACACCAGGCAATGAAGTATGTGATACTGATGGTGGGCATGAGTTACCACACCCGGCATTGTTGTTTGTGATTACTGGGGATCAAATCTGGGCCCTTGAGTTTGCAAGACAGGCTCTGGAACCACAAGCTAAATCCTTGGCCCCAAATTGACTGACCTTTTATTAAAATAGGAGCAAGGTTGTTGGCTTCCTGAAGGAACCCATCAAACCTATAATTATTGTTATCAGCCAAGGTAGAAGATACATCAGCTGAAAGAAGACGGTCCCTTAAATGACATTTCATGTCATTCTGTACCAGTTAGCATTTATATCGGTGTTACACATAGTCCTTGATATGGGAAACCCAAAACGGAGTATTGTCCTAATGGCTTGTATCGGTCTGGAAGGTGAGATGGATACACATCTACATTCTGTCCTTAATTCTATCTTTTCTTGTTTGTTTGTCGTACCACGTATAACAAAAACCATGCTTGCCTCTTGCTTGAGATTGATGTCCCTGGTTCTTGTATAAGGACTTTGCTCGATGCTTTGCCTGTAAGATGGGTCTTTGGAGATGGAGCCTGTGTCTGATGTTGTTATGAAAAATTGACTTAGTCATATGGCTGATCATTTGTTATTCATATCAATAATTAAAATTAGACTTTGTTCAGCAACTAGATAGAAATAATTTTGAACTATTCTCATAATTAGTTAGTTTTTGACAATAAATCCCACAAATAAAAATCTAAGCTAATAAAAGAATAAGAATGAATTGGTTAATACTTAAGTAACCCAAAGTTATACACAGCTAGTTTTATAGAATAGTCAAAATTATTAACCATATGTATAATTAAGCATATGCATATTGAACATTGCTTTCTAAAAGGAAGGAAGAAGTTATGGTTTAATAAGATTTCTTTTCAGAACAAGGATATATCTATTTTAACTAAATGAAAACATTAATGATTTTGTTTCTGTAAATCAATATTATTAAAATTATAAACAAATAAAATAGATTAAGATAGTTTAGAGAAAGATATATGATATCTAATTTATGGATGGGTACTTGAAAATGGTTCATGTACTGATAATAGAAGTGAAACTTTTCGTTTTAGGATAGTTTATTCAAATTTATTCTTTTGAGTAATTACCCCTTTTACAGGACTGAAGTATCTAAAAGCAGTAAATGTCTTAGCATTTTCCATACTTTCCTTTGGTATTTTACATTAAACAATATACTACTTTAAAAAGGAAAATAATTTTTGTAATCTATGTAAGGTACATTTGAAAGCTTTCTCAAAAATAAGTACTGTTGTTTGTAAACCCAAGAGTGTCAAAAATAGGTGAGATTTATTGTTTTGTGCATAGAGTATAATAACAACGGATAATTTCATAACAACAGAACTTGCAAATATACTCGAGCGAGTTCCTCCTGTGATGACTTTTTATGGATCTCTTTAGAAAGTCTGGTTGGATCTTTTTCATGCTCTTGCATCATTTCCTGTGTTCTGTTGCCCCAATTGCAGTCTGTGGCAGAGTTTACCCTCTCATTAGAGTACTGAGCGGTCAATGAGTGGTTCTCATGTTTTTGGTTAACTACATCACAATGATCACACTGGTTGAAAATTTAAAACATAATCATGCTAATTTAAATATTATGGTAAGGACTGAATGAATGTGTTAGAGCAGAAACAAATCAGCACCTTGGGCAGTGACTAATGAAAATGAATTCATAGGTAAATAGTAGTTTTATGATATCAAAAGTAGGGATGCATTTTAAATTACTATGTTTTAAAGTTATGTTAAACATCAGCACTTAAATGCTCGAGTTTGCCATCATCTTTGTTGCATGAGAACATGGTCAAGTGAATCATTTTTTCAATTTCAGGTTAAAAGAAACCTTGTACATTCTGAAATTGCTACAAATTAATTAAGCATATGCATAATTACTGCCACAGTAGGCTGTAACAAAATTCCAAATATCTATCAAATTTTATTGAAAATATTCATCTAAATAGTGTACAAAAGGTGCTTGGTATATTCCAAACAAGTAGAAACATTATTATTCAGGTACTTTACTGTAGTTATTTGAAACAATTGTGTTTACCCAGTGTTATTAAGATCAGAAGTCTACCCAAAACTAACTAACTATCTATAGCCTACGTATATCTTTTTCTCTTTCTGTTTCTGTGTCTTTTCTGAGACAGGGTCTCACTGTGTAGTTCAGGCCGGCCTTGTCTCAGCCTGGCCTCAAACTCATGGTGATCCTCCTGCCTCTGCCTCCCGAGTTCTGGATTGCAGGCATGCACCACCATACTCAGCTATCCTCCATACTTTCATAGTTCCTTTTAAAGTTTAAAATAAGTAGAATAAGCTAATAAGTAAAAAAATCAATTTTCCAGTTGACATTTTCTTAATTATGATTTTAAGCACTTATGATCTCATAAGTATTTGATGGAATTTCTATTTATTTTGTAAGGCATTATCTGGATTGTTTCCATTTAGAAGTGGGAAACTTAAATCCACTTTCCAGTCTCTCTTTTACTGGTTGGCATTTCAGATGGAATAGAAAGGATTATAAACTTGGAATCAATATGAAAGGTCATTTCAGAAGCAAAGTAAGTAAAATCCGTTATTCAGAGTATAAAACACAAGGTGCTGATTCCACTACAGAAGCCACTGTAATGCGAACTCCTTCCACAGGTAGCGTATAACCGAAGCATCTCTATAAGTTCCATCACAGCTTTTCCAATAGATCTAAAAGTGCAATGTAAAATAACAATCCCTCTATCTTTAAGCCTCAGTTCTGGAATGGCCAGGCATGCAGACATTCAGAGCTTTTGTGCTAAATTTTCCATGAAGGATCCTCATCTTGTCATTTTATGACTATGAAAAACATACATATGAATAGATTAAACTCATGTCTTAGATTAAAAATTGCATCTGTGCTGTGATCTGCACAAACTCAACCCTGAGCAATTGTTTGAAGCCAATTCCACTTAGTAACCTGTGGAGAGAGGAGATTTGAAGGGTAGAAGAAGCTTTTTCTGTGCTAGCAGAACTAACAAAATCCTTGGTCCACCAGCTTAACCAACAGAATGTGCACTTGGTGAGTGTTCACCTTGTCTTTCATAGGGACCCATTTACAATTTAAGTCTACCGCTGATAACTGAGAGAACTGAGTTAACAAGACCAGTTAGTAAGTAGAAAAAAAATTCTTGCTATTTGACAAAAATATATTTCACATGGATATTATTTCTTATCATGAAGTTCTGCAAGCAGTGTAGTCCATAGACCAGAAGCAGCTACTGGGAATTTATTAGCGATCTAGAATTTTTTGTCCGATCTCTGTACAAGTGATTTGAATCAAAGCTTTAATGTAATCCTTTAATGTAATGTAATATTCCCCCAAATTAAGAAACATTGAGATTAATAAAACTTGAATGTATAAGGATGTTGTCTGCAATAGTTTATAGCATTCACCCAGTCTAGGCTACAATAAGCCTGAAGTGGTCCATTCCCTATTTTCTTGTATGTATTTTCTTTCATGCTGATATTAATTAATAGCTACTAAGTAAATAAATTCTAAATGCTCATTAAGTGTTTACATATATGTAACAGTCCTTTCTTCTCCATATGCATATTTAAATATTATTCACCTTTGAATATTCTGTGGTTCAAGGAGATAGTTACATGATCTTGCAAAATGTTATTTCTTCTAAAATTTGTAATTGCAATCTCACTGACACATCTAATATTACAAAAACATCATTGTCTTCACCCTTACCTTAATTTTCCTTTTTCACAAAAAGTTTTCAAGCTCTCATCATCAACATTAGGCTAGCTTTATATCGATTTGTTGTTACTGTCATTCTCAGCATAGAGCCCTCTTTTACTTCACCAAGCAGTTTGAAGAGACTCTTCTTACTGTGTTAGTGCATTTGCAAGGCTGTAACCAAGTATCTGAAATTTATTTCTCAGAGTTCTGAAGTTTAGAAGATCTAAGTGTGGACAGATAAACTGTCTAGTGAGGGTCCAGTCTTCAGTGGGTCTGAAGACGGAGCTTGATCTCTATGAACTCTGAAGAGAGGAAAAACTGAGATGTCATATGGCAAACACCAGAGGTGCAAAAGGGATGAAATGCCTCCATCAAGTTTCTTTATAAAGCTCACTCCTGTTAAACAATGAAGAATTGCAACTGCTTATACATTATGTGAAGGCCTTGTCTCTTAGCAGTATAGCACATTGGCAACAGCTGAATGTGTACATTCGAAACCAGGGCTTTCGTTACTTGCTTGCTCGCTCCCTCCTCCTGTTTGGAAACAATGTCCACATCCAGCCTTCTCTACTTGGCTGTCACCGCCTGTCTATGGCTGTGCTTCATTCCATTATGTCTGCTCAGTGATTATTTTTATCAACTTGTTGCTTTCCTTCTTTATCAACTCTATGGATGCATTCTCATCATGCATTTATATTTATACATTTTATTCAATATATAAATATTTCTCACATATTTATGCATTTGAATTAAGAAGAAACAATTCTAGATTCTCCTTGAACCTGTGTCCCCTTGTCATTTCCACTGTTCATTTTCCCTCCATCTAAAAGTGACACAACTTATACTTCTTGATCCACCTCATTGTTTCTGCTTCCCCATCTCTCACACACTCTTTGCTCCTATGAAATAACTCCTTCCAGTAACTTCAGTGTAACCACTGCCAAACAGTCGTTACAAAGCTGCAGCATTTCATTTCTAATTGAGATTTTCAAGATGTTTCTTCTCTTTCCTAGAAATATAATTTATATTTCACAGGCCAAGACTAAGCTGTGATTTTTCATTTGCACAATATGTACTGAGTTCATTATATATGACAAGGATGACTGTAGGATCGAGCCTACAAGCTGAGCCTAAACCTGACCAAAGGGTGACAAAGATGAAACTAAAACTGACACAGAATCAAGTTAAAATCCGGAAGGTGGGGGGCTCCCATCTCCCTTCAACATAGAGCCCTAAATGAATGGTGCACCTTGGATCCATTCACTCAGACACAGGCACGAGCATTAGAGTTCACAGGAGTCAGTCTCCTCCTCCCATGGCTCTTTCCCAGCAAACAACTTTACCTCAGATGTCTGTACTTTTCCCTGCAGCGTGTTAGCTCACTTGCAGGGCCTGTTTCTTCTTAGTGCTCAGAGACAACCTATTAGGCCTCTTTCCCATCTGGTTTGCACAGGGATATAAATTCACTTATATTGTTTTATTACTGTCTTTAACTTACAGAATGCAGTTTAAATATTTTCAATCTTACCTTAGTATTTTATCTTGTGGACTCATCAGTGTGGTTTGGCTTATTTTTTTTTTAACTTGTGGTGATAGTGAAGTAATTTGTGAATGACTATATCAAATTTATGGAAGGAATTTTCCTTAAGTTTAGTATGAACAAAAGAAAGGCACAATTGTCATTGTTCTCCATATAGTAAAGCTCTGATATTGATTTCCTATCTTATGTCTTCCCATCTAAGAAACTACTTAAGATACCTAAGCAAATAGTGCGGTACAATTTTCCTTTTTAGGTTTTTAGTAGGTTAATATATTTTATAAATCTTTGGAAAAAAGATATAAAAATTAATCAATAAATTTTAAAAAGTATCATTATGGTAAACCTTATTACTAGTACATGGATAATAAATGAACACCATAATCATCTTTTTGTCAATAATTTTGCTAACTTTTTATTGTTGATAGATGTCTCAAAAGTGCCAAATTAACAATAACTGACTTGAGGCAGAATTAGGACTTATTAAAAATAAAATTTAAAACTTTAGAAGGTGCCAATGATGAAATCATTCAAATATTGAACTGGTATCATACATAAATCAGTTGTTGGCAGACTGTGAAAAAAATCTCCCAGATTTTAGAAATAGGCAAATATTTCTAAAATGAGAACACTAAAAAGTATAACTTTAAGACATATATCAAGAATTTAGGGGGCCGGGCATATAGCTCAGTGGTTCCGGCGCCTGTCTTGCAAGTGCAAGGGCCTGGGTTCGATCCCTGGTAACCACATAACAATACTGGGCATGGAGACTCTTGCCAGCAGGAATCAGTACTACATACCACAGTGCGGGGCGTGGTGGCTTATGCCTGTAATCCCAGCACTTGGGAGGCAGAAGCAGGAGGATTGCTGTGATGTGAGTTTGAGTCTGAGCTCAGGGCCAGCCTGAACTACAAAGTGAACTACTGTCTCAAAAAAAGCCTAAAAAAAAAAAAAAAAGAATTTAGTAAAACATGTCTAGAAAAATTTTGTAAATGTAACTCGGGCCACAGTACAGAATTTTTGTGTAATGCTTATCTATGGAGAACTTGTGTATGAAGCTGCTTCAAAAAGTACAGATAGCTCAACTAAAAATAAACAAATGAACAAACCCTTGACAAATGAAGTTTTCCACGAAGTAAATAAATAGTAATAGAGCATCAGATATTTTCACTTTGCTAGGCCAACACACCCACAAGAATAAGAGATTTTGTTTTAGTTATTTGTAGATTTCAGTCCATTGCTGACTGGCTTTAAGGCAGGGTGGCATGGCAGAAGGATATGGCAGAAACAAAATAGTTTATGGCAAGGCAGAGAGTAAGCGGCCATCAGTGTGCCTTCTTTCCCTTTTATGCCCTCCCACCTGCATGCTTATTGTTTTTTGCCAGCCACACCCAGGGTAGGCCTTCCCATTATTCATACCCAAAACCATGCTAAACCAATCAGTGAACTAATCCAGATATCATGGACTCTTAGTCCGTATTCACATCTTCTAAATCCAGCCTCCTCCAAAGGAAGCATTTGAAGCTTTGTAAGGACATTTAGTTATAAGCCATAATGTTAATCTAATAAGTAATTTAGGTGACACAAATTAAAATCACAATGAGATATACTACAAATTCACCAGAATAGCTAAAGTGGAAAATAATGAAAAATTTAAACTTTTTAAATGTGTATCATGACTTGGATATACATATACTGTTCTGAATATTCTTGTCAAATGAGAATAAGTCATAAATTTGTGGTGTGAGATATAGAATGTAGGAAAATCATCAATTACAATTTACATGTGGTACAATTTGATAAGTCACACTAAACTAAGAAAAAATCCTGCAAGTGTCACAAATATAGAAAAAGTTTCAACCATCATTAAAAATGAGGAAGCAAATACTATTGGCAACTATAGTTCCCTCTTGTGTAATATTTGTCACCCCTACCTCTTAACACTATTAAACAAACTTAATCCTAGACCTTTAATAAGGATCACTGACTAAGGGGAAAAATGCCAAAAAGACATACAAATGGCCCTTTAAGTACAAGTCTATTTAGACTCTATTTAACAGATTAGTCAAAATGATTTCTTGGCAGTCCTGACTCGATCACGATCCACGTTGTGCCTGTGGAAACAGTCTGTGTTGTAACCTCTCAGAGGAACACATCCTTTACCCAGGCCTCAAAGAATTCCCACAAAGATCCAAGGAATGTGAGCTTCCAACTGAAAAACAAATCACAAAACTTTCTGCTTGGATAACTTGGTCTTTCAGAAATGGCTATTGCAGGCACTACAAAGGCAGACTGACTGAGAGAGAGAAAGGCAGAGCGCAGGATCCACAATACAAATTAAAGGCTAACCTGGATGCCTCCGATTTGCGGAGTCATTGTGATTGGCTAAACAGTACCTGGGAAAGGCAGTTTTCAGTTCTGCTAAAGGTAAAATAGTCTACTATCACAACAATTATCAGATATAAAATCAACAAACATAAATGTGGCACACAATTGACAGTTGCCAAAGTATCCTGTATGTTCAAAAATATTATAAACCTCCTGAATCTCCATTCTGCTCCTGGTAAAAGAATTCTTTACTTCATCTATGGGCACGGGCCTGACCTATCATTAATAGGCCTTATAGTATTTGTATTAATAGGCCTTTATAGTATTTGTATTAATTTGATTTTTCAGCACAAAAGATGTTGAAGTGCTCTGGTGTATTCTTTTTTTTTCTTTGCTTCTCATTCCTTCTCCTTTTCTCTTTGCCTTCTTTCTTTCCTTCTTAAAATTTCTTGGCTGTTATCTAGTATTTATGAGAACAAGACCTCATATTCCATTCAGTAGTAGCTATGCAACCTTGAAAGACTGACTTTCCATTAATCTTGTTTATTAGAGCTGTCATCCCTCACACCATAATAGGAAATTGTTTTAAATATTGACTTAAAATGCTCCAAGTATGTCTTTCAGTTTGGTTATAGTTCATATCTTTTATCTGTACTAGTAAGTTTGAAATTTCAAAAGCTATGAAGGTTCTGAACTAAAACTGTAATTTCTTATTCATTGAATGTTTCCTTGCCAACTGACTATGGAGGGACACATTAAATTTCAGTTAAAGTGTTATTATGGCCCTGTGACTGTCTTTTGAAATTCAGGCTGATTTTAAACATTGTGTTTATTTTACCTTTGAAGTAAATTGAACTTGGCCAAGTTTGGTTTAAAAAATCAAATAGAGAAGTTTATAATATTGCCAAGGTGAGCATGAAATGTTTTTATCATCTGCCTTTCCTCTAGTATATAAAATAGTGTAAAAACACCCCTTTCACAACTTGTTTCATTATTGTTTACAACACGATGATTTCCTAGTTCCCACATAATTTTAGTCTTAATGTAGAAGAAAAGTAAATAGAAAGTCCTTGACAAACCAGAAGTCACACCTTGTATTATTCCAACACATAATTCTGTGTCCACATAAATAACCAGTTTTTGTCTATTTCTGGCCTCCTTTCTCCTTTGTTCTTCTGTGCTACATGGAACCATTTATTTGATTGTAATAATACAAATAAATCAAATATGCTTATGTTTTTCTTAAAATGAGACTATTGTCTGTTTTATCCATATTTTCATCAGATACTCACTCAGATGACATTCTCATTCTCTTTTAGATTGCTGCTAATTCCAGATTTGCTTGTGTGGAATGCAAGATTAACAGCATTCCTGAAAGCAGAGAAGAAACTTTTCCTTCATATGTTATTGTTAAAAGAGCAGCAGATGTTAAAATATTTTCAGACTTGCAGTGCAGCTCATCACTTACCATTTTCTCATTCAATAATTAACATATTAGTCCTTTTAATATTGGAGATGAATAAATATTACTTCATCCTAAGAAGACATTCTATATCACCCACGAAAAAGAAGTAAATTAATATTGCTCTTTCCTTAATATTATAGGGCAAAAATTTGGGATCTTCCATTATTTTTTTCCCTCCATAACGAGAGCTAATGGTTTTATTCTGATAAACTGGAAAGAAGAAAATAAGGCTCATGTGTTTTTCCAGGCTCATAGTTCATTTAATTTTTCAAAATACCTCTTATTTGGAACAGAAATCAAGTAGTAACTAATGAAGTAAAAGCATCGCATCCAGATGAAGAGACCATAGTGTTCTAATGCTTCTTTGGCTGGGGATTATTTTCTGATTCAATCGGTGGCTCTGTCGAGTGAGTTATGGTAGACTCATTAAGTAGGATGATGGCAATCCAACTTGGAAAACAGGGTCTAGTTTTGCTGCCAGCTGGAGATGAAAAACATTTCTAATTCGTACAGAAATCAAAGTTTACCAATGGTAAAACCAAAGTATGTAGTCCTCTGGTAAACTGTTTTGCCACTGGAAAGTAGTAGACTGTTTCCTTTTACTGGAGAGGCTACATTTACTCGATGGTTTAGCAAATGATTTTTCCCAACAAATGTTAACACATCACTTTAGCCCAGGTAAAGAGTAATCCAGCTGAAGCCTATTCATAGTTCTACACTCTCTTGGCTTGTATGAAAGTGAGCACTTCTAGAATCACATGAGAGCTCATATTCTGCTTAAATATTCCCTACTCTATATTCTTATGCAGTCCACCCCAGGATTGGTTTTTTGGTTTATTGTATGATTTTTTTCAAGCTTCCATGCACTGTGTATCATTGCTTATCTTCTTGCATATCTTCTCTGAATTCTTTGCTCTAACATGTTTTACTATTTTATACATGTCACAAATAAGGATTCATTGTCTGTTCCTTTTCATTTAATTAGGAAAATGTTTTTATGCAGAACTCAATATATACATATATCTATGAATAAGTGAGTAGATGAATCTAGTCTTATGTATCCTACTTTTTCCAAGAGAGATTCAGAGACTCCTGTTATGAATTTATGTCAGTATATCTACCTTTGAACCAGGAAAGCTCAAGATCCCAAGTTCATTTCCCTGCTTTGCAAATAAAAAAGTATATATTTATATTATATATATATATATATATATATATATATATACACAACATCTATATCACTCCTTAAATATATTTTCTCTTGGTATATTTAAGTCAGTATTTCACAGAAATTTCATAAGATAATCCATACTTAAGATACACATAAAAGTTCTAGAACAAATAAAATCAAATATTAAGTCATAAAATTTAATGAGTTAATGTTGGTAAGACACTTAGAAAGTTACCTGAATCATTGCAAGTATTAGACAAGAGTTTATTAAATAAAATGGGCCACTGAATGTCCTTTGTGATCACAAAAGATAAAGGCCTCATAGATTTTATACTTGTAATTAAAACAAGATTTTTTCTAGATCATAAATTATCTCAATTATAATAATGACAAAGAAAAGTAAATTTACTAATTAAAATAGATTGTAATGAAAAAATAGTAAATATAATGAAAGCTATTACCACTAAATCAATTGCAAACTGTTTTTTTTAATTTAAATCTTTATTGGTACATTGTATATACAAATCATGATCACTCTTAACATTGAATCTTTGTACCAGTATATGACACGACTTAATTCTCATTTTTTCCCATTCCTCTACTCATCCTAACCCCCCCCAATAAATATGTTTTGTTTCCTTTTTTTTAACCATCACATTTTTCTTCCCCCTTATAACACCTGTTTCCCTTAAAATATTTTCTATTTCATGATATCTATCATACATTATGAAAATTACTTCCATCTTTAGTTTGTCATACAAGAAAAAAGATATGATATTTACACATCTGTGACCTGTTTATTTGACTTCATAGTATGTCTTTAAGGTACATCCATTGGAGTATACATGATTCAAACTTATCATTCTTTATGGCAGAGTAATACACATTTTATTTTTTAAAAAACACACATCTTCTTTATCCAATCTAGAGTTGATGAACATTTGGATTGTGTCCAAAATTTGGGTATCACAAACTGAGCTGCTGTAAACATATGTCAGTGTGATATGAATCTTGTAATTCTTTTGTGTATATCCCCAGCAGGGGAATAGCAGGGTCAAATGAGACCTCTAATCCTAGATTTTTGAGGAATCTCCATGCTTCTCTCCACAGTGGTTGTACCAGTCTACATTCCCAGCAATAGTGGAGAAGGGTTCCTTTTCCTCCACAGCCTTGCCAGTATTGTTGCTGGTCAATTTCAAAATAGCAGCCATTCTTTGTGGAGTTGGGATGAAATTTCAGTGTTGTTTTCATCTGCATGGAATCTGGAACAGCCAGTGATGTTGACCATTTCTTCACGTGCTTCT
Source organism: Petromus typicus (assembly GCA_004026965.1). NCBI lineage: Eukaryota > Metazoa > Chordata > Mammalia > Rodentia > Petromuridae > Petromus > Petromus typicus. The sequence continues at coordinate 25,218 of PVIR01009577.1, read as the reverse complement.
TAGCTGCTTTTATTTCTTCTGAAAACTTGTCTGTTAATTTCAGATGCCCATTGTTGAATTCAGTCTTTAAATATGGATGGGCTGATTTTTTAAAGCTCCTTATTTATTCTAGATAGTAACCCTTTGTCTGAGAAACTGCTGGTAAATATTTTTTCCATATCCTTGATTGTCTTTTGCTCTGCCAGTGGTTTCTTTCGGTGTGCAGAAGCTTTCTAATAAGATGAGATCTCATTTCTTGATTTCTTCTGTTAGTTCTTGTGCTATAGATATTATATTCATGAAATCTTTCCCTAAGCCAGTGTCTTCCAGAGTTTTACTTAATCTGTTCTGCAGCAGGTTTAGTATTTCCATTTTAACATTTAGGTCTCTGATCCACTTTGATTTTAGTTTAGCACACAGTGAAAGAAATAGATCTAACTTTAGTGTTTGTCAGGTTAAAACCCAGTTTTTCCTGTACCATTGTTAAAGAAGCTGTCTTTCTGCCATTGAGAATATTTTGTCAAGGATGAGGTGGCTTAATGTATTGGGAATTGTTTCTGGATCTTCTAATCTGTTCCACTGATCCTCAGGTCTGCTACTTTGCTAGAACCATGCAGTTTTTATCACAGTGATTGGGAATATAGTTCCAAGTTGGGGATCATGATACTCTCTGCCATGTCCTTGATTTCTATAATTGCTTTTGCTATTCTCAGTCTCTTATGATTACATGTGAGTTGTTGGATTATTTTCTCTAGATCTGTGAAGTATGTTGTTGGGATTTCAATCAGGATTGCATTGAATCTATATAGTCGTTGTGGGAGTATAGCCATTTTGACAATGTTTTTTCTTCCAACCAAGAACAAGGGAAGTTTTTCCATTTTCTGATATCCTCTTCAATCTTCAATCTCCTTTTTCAGGATATTTTAGTTTTCAGAGTACAGATCTTTCACCTCCTTTGTTAAGATTATTCCTAGATATTTCATTTTTTGCATGCTATTGTGAAAGAAATTCACTCCCCAATTTCTCTCTCAATAAGTACAGATCATGAGAGAACACAGTGTACCTTCAGTGCTTTGCTTGAAACCAGCTCTATTGTGTGTTCTGTCTAAATTGTTCAAAGGAAGGAATGCAGCCACTGTTATATGTATATATATAAAATATAAATATATAAATATTTTATATACATATATATGTATATTTATGTATATTTCTTTTTTGAGACTGGGTCTCGCTTTGTAGTTCAGGCTGGCCCTGATCTCACAATGTAGCCCATGTGAGTCTGGAACTCACAGTAATCCTCCTGCCTCTGCCTCCCGAGTGCTAAGATTGCAGGCATGAGCCACCATGCCTGGCACTGTGGTATGTGGCAGTTATTGCTGGTTGGAAATAGTCCCCACACCCAGTACTGTTGAATGTGATTACCAACAATCGAACCCAGGTCCTTGCACTTGCAAAGCAGGTGACAAAATCACTGAGCTAAATCCCCAGCCCTCTGCTACGTATTTTATAATAATAAATTTTGTCAGTTACAGAGAGTTTTAAACTCTCAATCTGACATTCTCCTGATGTAAATTAAAGTTATAACCCCTAAATATATGACTTTAGATATTAACCACTTTGTTATCCCTATGAATAATTTTTCAAGAACTTAAGATTTCAGTGTGACTAAAAAACCCAGTAATTCCAATCTGATTCTCTGTTTAGTCTACAGTTCATCTTTGAAGAAAATATTTCAAGAACATATGTCAATTATTAGCTGAAAAACTACTGACTAACAGAAGGTTAGAGACATTAAAAAAATCAGAGTCCATCTCTAGTTACTGAAAATAATGGAACAATAATAAAAAGGAAGATAATTTTACTACAATGTTTCCAAAAAAATTTTGCATATACAAATCATCCATTTTCTGCCTTCTGGTTTACCATTCTGCTTTCATAAGCGTTTGAAATTAAATATGCCCAACTAAACCATAGTCATCCTGACTCACATAGCCCTCAGTACAGTTACTACAGTGAACTTGCTACTCAAACTACAAATTTCTCTGACATTAAAGTGCTGGAGTACAGAAGGCTTGTTCCATTGGTGGCGAGCTTCCATGCCCTAAGTATTGAGCAACATTACATCTAGGCTTTCACTAGTACTCTGAACAAAATGGAAATGAGAGTTAAATTTACTTCAGTTGCTTTTCATCCAAGTTCTTGACCACTCATCTGTTCCCATCCCCCTCTCAGATGCCCATTCATGGGAATAGCCTGTAGGTTTCTGAAATCACTGCTATCCTTTGATTATGTATCCAGACTATTCTGTCTAAAGTATCCATTCTCCAAAATATGCTGGCCCAACAACATAGAATTTCACTTTTATTCTTCTTTGTATAGAATAAGAATGTTAAATAAAATCACGATAGATTTCACTTTCTAACCTAGTCTTTATTGTAATTCTTAATGTTCTAATCTAAACCTTTTTGTCATCCTATCATATCATTGGTAGATAATACATACATTAGCAAAGGGCTTATGTTAGGTACCAAGATTTTGTTTTGTTGCTCAGGCTGGTATTGAATCTCCTAGGTTCAAGTAATCCCCCTACTTCAGCCTCTTTTATAACTGGGAATATAGATACATTCCCCACTCCCAGCAACAGTGGATATTTAATCATTAATTATCACAAAGACATTATACACCTTAGACCATTCAAAATTGTTGATGACAACAATAGTGTAGTATTTAACATATTTTGGGGTGGGGAGGGTCTCACTTTGTAGTTCAAGCTAGATCTGAACTCATTATGTGGCCCAGGTTAGCCTTAAACTCTTGGCAGGTTTTTTTTTTTTTTTTTTTTTTTTTTCAGTTAACATATTTTTAGTCTCGGGGCCAGGGAGTTAGCTCAGTGGTTCAGGCACTTGTCTTACAAGTGCAAGGGCCTGAGTTTGGTTCCCCGGTAACCACATACAATATTGGGTTATAGAAACTCAAGCCCAGCAGCAATCAGCACCACATACCACAGTGCTGGGTGTGGTGGCTCACGCCTGTAATCCCAGCACTCAGAGGCAGAGGCAGGAGGATTGCTGTGATGTGAGTTTGAGGCTGAGCTCAGGGCCAGTCTGAACTACAAAGCGAGACTCTGTCTCAAAAAACAAACAAACAAAACATATTTTAGTCCCTATTGTAGGTCACTTACCTAAATTACAACTTTTAGGATAGTATATTAGTTAGGACACTATAGAGGAACAAAATCAATATAAAATATGTGTATAATGACCAAGAGATTGATTAAATAGGGTGATAGGATCCGAAATGGCAGAGTGCGCAGGTTCTGTTTATGGAATATAAGGTTGAAGGGTCACAGCAGCCATCTGGATGCTGGAGTCTGAGAATTCAGCAGCTGCACAGCTCAAAAGATGGAAGCCATGGGATGAGAGGGACAAGCACGGAATGCTTGGAATCCCCAGTCCACAGCAGGAAGCCTAGAAGTTCACTGTAGAATCACTGGTGCAAGTCTGTGTTTGAGGCTGAAGAAACTGAAGATGGATGTCCAAAGCCAGAGGAATGGAGCTCTTTAAAAATGGGCACTCTTCCTTCCATTTAGTTTATAAGCCTACTGGTTGTTGCTGTCCACGTGTAGGATGGATTTACACCCCTTAGTTTGCAGGCTGTTATAAGTTCAGTGTCCTTCCAAAGGCTCATCCGATCATAAATTGGGCTTTTCAGAGGTAGCTTGATCCAGAATGTGTGACACTGGGGAGAAAAGTGTGCAATTACTACACTTGTCTACTGATTGGTTTGGCATAACTCTGAGTGTGAGCATTGTCACCCCCCCCCAGGAGTGGGTCGCCTAGAAAGAATACAAAGGGGACAGGAAGGAGTTGCTATTGTCTCTTGTCTTCTCACTTGCTATTTGCTGCCTTCTTCCTGTCCTGCTTTGCTATGGACTCTCTCTCCTTTACAATGCTCCTCTGCCATGCTACCCTGCTCAGGAGCCAACCATCTGTGGACTGAAAGCTCTATAAAGTATGAGCCCAAATAAATCTTTCCTCATTTAACTTTGAGGGTTGAATATATTTGTCTCAGTGATGAAAAAATATCTAAAGACACCGGCCTAAGATCAATCATCCACAGACACACTCAGAGCTATGCTTTATCAATCTCCGAGACAGTCTCTTAGTACGTTCTAAGTGACATATCACAATAATATCACAGGTAGATAATATTATTGACTTCTCTTTTGCATATTTGGAAACAGAAATACAAAATGGTTTAAAGATGTGCTTAGGCAGACACAATAAGAGGCAAGTAGAGCTGAGATTTGAAGAAAATTTCCAAACTTATTTTTTCTGAACTACTTCTTTTATTTTGTGTTTTACTTAGAAATTCATCAGTGATTTGGAAAATTGGATTCCACTTCAACTTTTTATATTATGTCTCCTTGTATTATTGCCTAACTTATCTAATATTCCCCATTGGTAAGCTCAACACTTCCTTCACACGCATGGTGACAATGAGTGCTGTCTTTAGTTTACAAACCTTCTAAGTGGCTGCAGCTTAGCCTACACGCTACTCTTACTCTTCCTCATTTGTTCTAGATCAGTTCCTATCCTCTGTTCTTGCAAATTTGCATGATACAGTAAATTGTTAACCTTTTAGAAAATTTACCAACATTCATAATGTGATACTATAAAGAGCAAAAAAAAAAAAAAAAAAAAGAAAGAAAGAAAGAAAGAGAGAGAGAGAGTTGAAAAAAAGCAGCAAAGTTTTTAATTTTGTTTAGTGTCTTGCCAGTTTTTAAAAATAAATGTGTCTCAGTTTAGGCATAACTAAGCATGCAATTCAGTGGTATCCAGTACATTTATAATGTTGTACACCACCATCATCTCTTCAGAGCTCTCATCTCACAAAACTGAAATCACATATCTATTAAACAGTGACTCTCCATTCACCAGGCTTCCAGCTGCACAATCCTTGTCCTTCTGTTCAGCCCCATGAATCTGATCATACTATATGTCTCATATAGGGGAATCTCTTAGTATATGTCTCTGTGCATATGTGTATCACTTTTTAATCCAAATAGGCTAATGTCCTCATGATTCACCCATATTGGAGCACCTCTTAGGATTTCTTTCTCTTTTAAGGCCCAGTAATATTTGTTGTAATGTACAAGATTCTGCCTCCCTTATTTATCTGTGAACACTTTGGCTACTTATGTTTTTTAGATATTATGAAAATGAGTTTGTGAATATCCCTTCAAGATTTTACTTTCAGTTTTCTTGGGTGTATAGTCACCCTTGAGAATACTGTCTAGTACTATCCTTCAGTTATACTTTTAACTTGTATGGGAACTGTCACACTGACTTCCGTAGCTTCTGTATTATTTTACATTCTCAATGACAGAAAAGGGTTTCAGATTCTCCAATTTTAGTCAACACTTATTTTATGTTTTGAATTAGTAATAATGCCATTGTGTCACTACATTTATAAAGGTCTGTCATTCTAGAAAAGTTCATAAAGTACAAATTAGAAAAACAAAATAATATTTAGGTAGTTTCAGAATTCTAGTTTGTTTTTAAATGATGTTGAGTTTATTAGGAAAAGATTATAAAATTTATTTTTTGGTTATATATGCTACCTTGTTTAATTCTGCAACTGTTAAGAGTTATGTGTCATCCCCATTTTAAAAAAGAAGAAACAACATGTAGGTACAGTCTTAATAAACCATGGACACACTAAATTGCACAACTAAGGTTAAAGGAAAATACTTTTGCTTATGTGTGATGATGGCTTTTTTCCTTGAAAACTTGTGATGAGTATAATCCCTTTTACTAGATATTAAGAGTCAGGACCAGGTGGAGTATTTAAGTGGTAAGACCATGCCTCCGTTCATGAGATGAAGGGATGAATAGGTTAGTACATTGAGAATGGGTCCACTGTAAAAGCCAGTTGGCTCAAACACTAGCTGTCACTCACCATGTCATGCCCTACAATGCCTCTGCCAGCATAAAGACCATATTTGGAAACAGCCCTCAATCTTGGGTGGAACCATGAGACAAAAATCAATCTTTTATCTATAAATTACCCACTCTCTGGTATTGTGCTGTTAGCAACATAAAATAGATGGAGACACTTCTGATTGTGATTATTTCTATTATCATAGTATTTTATTAATAACTAAATAAAAAGTCACCCTTTTAGTAATTTTATTTAATTATTGCAAAGCTTTGACTGAAGTCAGAGGAGGTACTCAACATTTCTCATTCAACACTTTGTGGCACTTTGCAGAGATGTTTGAGAATGCAATGGAGGAAAACATTTTGTATTAAGAATATAGAACGATCCATATTTCTCTATGTGCCTAAAATGATAACTGTTTATTTTCCAAAACCAAGATATTAGAGAATCAAAGTGCCCTACACATTAATCATGTTCATTTTCATAGTAGCTAGCATATGTGACAGATCATTTCTAAACATTTTACATGCAATATACTTACATAACTGTCAAGTACCTTTTGAGACAGATGCAGTTATTATAGAGCTACTTTTGCAAAAGGTGGCATTGAGTTCCAGAAAGGTTAAATCAGACACTGGAAGTTATACAGATAATGAATGTTGGAGACCAGCTACAAACCCAGACCAACTGACTCCAAGAATCTATTCTTTAATCCCACCCTGTCTGAAAAACACTCATCATAGACTCTGATTATATTTCTGAGTTTTCATCTTTCGACTGATGAGCTCCCTTCAACAATCTCTTAATAAGCCGCCTCTCCCTAATCATCTCTGCCTGCTGCTCTCGTTCCAATTATGACACCACGCTTGCTCCCAGTTAGTGTTTCCACTAACAGTACAGGTATCTTTGACTTCTTATTGTACTTTCTCATTCGCAAGAGTTATACATTTTCCTTTGAAAGTAAAGAAAATAAAAAATTAATGAGGTGACCACAGTATAAAAAGGGGAGATAACGAATGTTGCCCAAGATGTGCAGGACTGAGAGTCTTGATGTGGGTAGAAAAGTAACATTAACTCCCCCTTTATCAAACAAGTTAGCAGGGACTCTAGAAATTAACCACAGAGTTTGCATATCCCCTAGCATTTCTGTCCAAGCAATAATGTGTATATCAATATTCATATTAAAAATCATTATAAATAGCTCAAAAGTTAAAAACCATAATGAACAGATAAAGGATGTGTGGCTTATCCTACACAGTGAAATATCATCCAGCCATTGGATCAGGAGTGAAGCAGTGACATACACAACACAGTACATGAAAGAAGCAGACACAGAGGCCAGGTGCCATTTTATCCAGCACATGTGTAGAATAGGTAAATGCCTGGGGATAGGAAATGCAATAGTTTTTCCATAAGGCCTGGGATGTAAGAAGTTTTAAAGTGACTGTGGTTGGGTATGAAACTTCTTTTTTGAGTGATGAAAACATTCTTGAATTAAAGATGATGACTCTACAACCTTGTCACTGCAGTAAAACTGCTAAATCTTATGCCTTAAAACAGCAAATAGTATGGAATTCCTGAGGGGGAAAAATACAAATAATGACAAAACACTAAAATTTTTCATGGCAAACTTTAATAAACTAAAATAATATTTGTTTATATTGTTAGAAATAAGCCATCATGTTTTCCAAACCATTTTTGCTAAGTAATCAATATTAATTAAATTATTACCATATATGAACAAATTTGCTTTTAAAAATAGTTTTATACATTGTGTCTGTGTAGTCAAGTGACCAATAATTGCCAGTCACATAAAAAACGCATTAAAATGGACTAATTAAAAAACTCAGATACATCATTTAAAAGTCACTGTACTATACTCTGTAAAACAATATTTAAATAAAATAAGTTGATTAATATTTTTAAATGTTAAATATATGAACAGTAACTTTTTATAATTAAATATAGAGAAAAATTATACTGTCACTAATATCTTTGGAATTTTCTCACCTTATTTGGAAAACAAGAATAAAATAATGTTTAAAATTACATTGATCTGCATAATGATTTTAGAAAACCATCTATTTAGGCTCCTAAAGTGTAAGATTTTTTTTTAATCTTTATTGGTACATTAAATATACACATCATGATTGCACTGCATAATGGGGATTTGTACCAGTATAAGACACAACTTCATTCTCGTTTTTTCCCATAGCCCTACCTACCCTACCACCCCCCCATATACATAAAATTTGTTTCTTTACTTTTTTGTTACAATCTCAACATTTTCCCCCTTCACCCTATTTTACATTGAGCATTTTCTATTTCACAATATATAACATACAATTCTAGGACTCTTTTACATCTTTATTTTCTCATACCAGAGAAAAAATGCGATATGTACCTATCTGTGCCCTATTTATTTCACTTATGAGGATATCCTCAAGGTATGTCCATTTAAGTAGAAATGATTCAAACTTATCGTTTTTTATGGCAGAGTAATACTCCATTCTGTAGAAGAATCAGCTGTGCTGCTGGAGTGAAACATATTTAAAGTTTTATATTAACTCATCTTTTATTGTATGATGTTGATTTCTAGTTTCTTAAAAAATAAATGGGAAACTAAACTGTAATGTCAGTGATTATAAATATCTAGTTGCTGATCAACAGGCGTCTCACACACACACAAACGAAGCCTAACTAACTATAAGACTTCTGTAGAAAAAAAAAAAATTAATGGATGATGTCATGAAAACTAAAGAATCATTCAATTTAAAAATGTCTTTAGAGGATTTGATTTTATAGTTTTGTTATTTATATGAATAGTTACATATTTCAATATAAAACCTTAATGAACAAGCATTTAAAGTGAGCATTTTAAGTTTGGTACAAAAGTTCTGTTAAGAATAACTGGAGAAAGAAACAGTACTAAATGGTGTGGTTTGCTTTAAATTTTACATGTGGAGTTTCACTCAGCTCTAACAGCTAATGTCTGTGGTCTCAGAAGCACACTGCCGAGTTCTGGGGTAAAGGCACAGACAAAGTCTCATCAGAGCAGAAGTCTTTTTTTAGGTTCTGTACAGTTCCCACATTGCACTCAGCCAAGGTAAGCAAAGCCGTTTCAGTTCAGCACTGTGCTCAGCCTGAACTGGCCGCATTGTCCTCCAGCTCCCACATTTGTGGGCTGCTTTGTCCTTAGCTGCAGCTCGGTCTGCTGCTCCTAGCTAAGAATAATCAGGTCAACACTCAAGTTTACTCTTTACAAGGAGCTCACTTTTGCTAGGTCAAGGATTATTTTTAAATAATTTTCCTTTGAGACTGGCTGTGATGGCACTTTCAACTAACACTCAAGTTATACCCTTGTGGGTCTTCAGTAGCCGGGACTCTTTTAGACTACAGTGAGACATGGATAAAGAAAGGATGACAGAGCTGTTCTGCCAGGTCAGAAGAAAAGACAGAAAAACCCAAGGATGTGCTCAGGCTCAGCTTCCACAATTTCCCCCATTTATTTCTCAATTTCTCTCCTGCTTGGATATAAAAATGTAGTATGTAGAAAATAGCAGATTTTGGTAAACTAAAATGATATTGGTTTTAAATTGTTAGAAACAGCATTGTTTTTTAAGTTAGAGAGAGAGACAGACAAGGAGAGTTTGTGTGTATGTGCAGCATCACTTTACCCATCTACCCGTATGTGTAACAAACCACTTACCCAGCCCAAGGTGATCTCTGAAGCATGTCCACAGAAACCTATTGTAACATAAATGACTCAAATTTTCACGTATAAGTACTCTGTCCTCTTCAGGGATAGTGAGGAATAGGTTTTTCCCACAATAACTAATGGGGTTATTTTCTGTACAGACATCTCAGAGATATAATCCAGGGCCCAAGAAAATCCTTCCAGTGCAGTTAAGTTTTGCCAGGTGCTGATGTCTCAGATTTGGCACAAAATTATTATCTCTTCTGATAACTATAGGTTTTACCAGCTAACTAGTGTCCCAGTAACTGGAATTAAATTCAATACTTCTAGGATGAGAATCATTCTTTGACTTCTCTTTCATTGTGACCATTCAAGAGCTTGTGACTCTTCCCTAAAGTCAAAATGACAGTAAAAGACAGCCATGACATCACAACTTAACATATTCACAAAAGAAGGACTTCAGAACTACTTCAGAAAGTGGCAAGAATAATACAAAACTTTTTTTTTTATTTTTAAAAAAGGATGGGTAGTATTTTGAGGGGATTAATGGCAAAACATCTATGTAATTTTTTTTTAAGTTTAAACATTCACTATGTTTTTTATCATATCTTCTGAAGATTTGGTGATTATAGGATGTGCTTTGGCACAAAAAAAAATTTATGTGGTGATTCATTTTAGTTAAGAAAATAAGCTTTATACTTCACTATATTATTTTTATGAGTCATAGAATTATGCCATACTTTTATTTTCTAACAGCAAAATTACAGGGTTGCATAACATAATTCTATTTTAATTTAAATAAATGGTATTATTCTATATAGTAAACAAGTGAATCATTAGGAAGTGATTATAAATATACGTTTATTAATCTGGATGTTTTGAGGGCTGGAGGTGCATCTCAGAGGACAAGTGCATGATTTGCATACTCACAGTCCTGCTTTGACCCTAGTACATGTAGCCCATAAAATAAACATTATAAATATAGAGACACATCTAATCCTGTATTTACATGACATTATATGAAAAGCTTTAAATATTACTTCTATATATTGTACTGCAATATGTTCTTCAGACTTTCTGATTTTTTCCAATAATTTTAGAAGAGCCATATGTAATATGTTTTAAGTATTAAGACTACTTGCATAATCAATAATAATCAAAATATTTAACTATTAAAGATGAATATTTTTGTAATTAGTAAAACTTTTGAGTTCTACTTAGGAGCCAATCTGTAACTTTTAATTCAGTTTTGACTTAAATATCATTTGATCTTGTATTGGTATTCATTCAACAGCTGTCTAGGTGTTTGCAACGCAATCTGCACATGTAGGAGGCTGCTGTGAAATGTGTCAAAGCCTTGGTGTATGAGGATACTTGAGGGTACCTGAGGTCACAGTCTCGTCCTTATGTGCAGGTGTAAGAAGGGGCTTTATATAATAATGAATCAGTACAGGCAACCACACTTGCGCCACAGAGCTGCACTCTCTCCCAGACTGTTTTATCTTCTTCTGATTTAGTAAGCTTATTAAGATACTATACATGCTGAACTGAAAGTTAAAGTTTGTTCACTGCTGTGTAATGTCTGCTCCACCAATGTTCTTTTCTTTGGGAACTTTGCATGACAGGATATTTCTTTACTTCAGTGGCCCCAACAGCCCTATTTTAAATGCTAAAATTTAACCAATAAAATAAATAAAAGTATGTTTTCTCACAGGACCCATCTTGGTAGAAGAAAAGCACAAAAATCAACTTTGTAAATAAAATATATAGTGTGTTAAGCTCTAGAGAAAAACCAGGTTAACACAGTAGAGATGATTGTAATGAGGGAAATGTTGCAAGTTTAAACCAGGCAATTTGGGAAATCCTAAACCAGTAAATAGCATTTGGCTTAAAACTTGAAGGAGAGAGAAAGAGGGGAGAGACAGACAGACAGAGATAGAGACAGAGAGGAGTTTAATTTTAATGTTTTACTTTCACTTGGTATTAAACATCTAGTATGAGCAGAAAAGGGGAGTAATTAAGTTTCATAAAACCAGAGGAAGGTAAACTAGAGATAAAAGAGGGGCTCCAAACACTACACCAACTCTGAATGGCAGTCTCCATATATACTTATAATAACATTTTAGCTCATACGTAATGATTCCCAGTCATACTAGCTCTTCCAAACATGTGTCTTTCAGCCTCTAAGTGTATTACCATTATGTTATTTTAACAAATGTTCAGGTTCTGCTCAGGTAAAGACTTGGTTTCTTGGATAGGTATACCTATAAGATAAAAACGCCGACATAAATATTCTAGCTGCTGAGCTCTGTTGTCTTCACAGTATAAACTAACTTCCTATTAGATGGGAAGCATCTGTATATGTGTATTATCTGGAGTCAATCACTACAGAAAATCTTGAGGACTATGAAGTAGATGCCAGATTCTATGTTTAAACTCCAATAGTCAGGATTTTCATGGCCTCGGGCCACAGCATGTAGACATTTTATTTAGTTTGTTCTTTGGTTGTTGTTTTAACTAAAAGAGTAGGGTATTAGATTTCTTCCTGAAAAACAGCGAGGAGACTATATGCTCTTTAACTTTATCTATTGCACTTGGGTAGACACCCAAGCATGTAAAAGTTAATAATAAAGATAATAGGTTTATGCCAAATGCTGTACAATTGTGTCTGATTCCTGCTACTTTGTGAAGTCATTATTTTTTAGCCAATATACTACTCTTAATTTTTAGCCCTTTGATTGTTAAACATGATTATAAAAGAAAGTTTAAAAGTCAATTGCTAGCATTCTTTTCCAAACTATCAAAGGACTTAATTAAGCAGTAAAACCTATTTTTTTTTTGACTCCTTTAGATGAATCAGTGAGACTTTTGATCTCTGAATAGGCAGAGTCAGACCTCCTCCTCAGCCTGAAGCAGATTTAACAAGACAGACATTTGGCCACTACTCACGCATCCCTTAAGCACAGTGATCAAAGTCTCAGGAGTAGGAGTGAGGATGACATAAAACAGAAGAAATAAAAAGAGATTCAAAACAGACAGTGATAAGTATTAAGATATATATCACAAACAGGTACAAATTCACAATGAGAAATGTGATCCTACTGTATTCGTACAATATACTGACAAACTCTCAATTTATTATTTTTTTTAAAAAACTGCAAAAAAAAGTAGACAGTGAAATCATAATTTTAAGGTTGTCTTTTTAAGAGACTGCAACTTTGGAACTACTCAAGTTTATCTATATCTGTATATCCTAAATTTGTTTATGCTTCTTTTCTTCCAGGTCCATTTTACCTCAGATCTCTTAAAGATCCACAGATTAGCTTAGTTGATAAGGTAAAGATCAGAAACTTGACTTAAGTGATATAATAAGCTCTGTCCCTGTCTTTCTTCTGTAAAGCTGGCTATTCTTTCACCTGTGAAGTGAACCATTATCTTTATTTTTGTGGGTTCTCCATTTTTATTCTTTTTTTTTTTTTTTTTTTTTTTTAGGTTTTTTGAGACAGGGTCTCGCTTTTGTGGTTCAGGCTAGCCCTGAGCTCAGCCTCCAACTCACATCACAATCCTCCTGCCTCTGCCTCCCGAGTGCTGGGATTACAGGCGTGAGCCACCATGCCCTGTGGTATGTGGTATGTGGCACTGTGGTATGTGGTACTGATTGCTGCTGGGTGTGGGTCTCCACACTCAGTATTGTTATGTGATTACCGGGGAATCGAACCCGGGCCCTTGCGCTTGCAAGACAGGCGCCGGAACCACTGAGCTAACTCCCCGGCCCTGTCCATTTTTATTCTTACATATACCAAGTCTGAGCTTTTTACAAATGCACAGATCCCAAACCTTCCCCTTTTGAAAGCACATAAATATTTGCAACTCTTTACTATAATGTAACTTTGTCTTGAATGTCTGATGTGTACTCTATTTCTTTGAGTATTTATAAATTCTGCCGTGTAAATTCACGATGCTTGTTCAGTTTTATTCTGATTTACCACTGACCACAGTATCTTCCTATATTAATAAAAAATGTCACTTTTATCTTTACTTTTTATTCGTATATGTTGGCCATACATAAGGATCACATTCATCGTGGAGGATCTGTAACCTGTCTTTTGAGATATTTGATATCACTTGGTGTTTTGCTATTTAGCTACATCAGGTCACACATATATGCAGATTATTCTTATGATATGTATTTTTCAAAATAATGAAAATTATTATTTTCTGCTTACTATTTATATTGAAAGAGCATAGAATCAAAAATTTTTTAATGTTTTTAAAATGTTCAACAGGATAATTACAAATTTAAGTACAACAGGGAAACACTGGAGAAAAAACTAAGGACTCAAGAATAAGTGAAAACTTTTGTTATAAAAATACAAAGTTGCTGTAGAATTCCTAGCAACTATATTATTTTTGGCAATAGTGTGTTAATTTATTCCATATTTATTGAATTTCTATTTTTAGACTTTATTCTGGACACATAAAATATTCCAGAAGATCAACTTACATTTTTTCAGTCATAAACATGTTATAAAATCTGATCTAAATACTGCATGTGTGTTAGGTTCCCCTAACAACCCTATAAAGTAGGTAATATTTTCATATAATCATCCAAAAAGCAGAATAAGATTTAGCTAAGATGACTTATCTAAGGTATCAAGGCTAGTAAGTGTTGTGGCTGATATTCAAACCAAGTAGTGTACTTTCACAAGGAGATAGGCGATTAGGATCTGGGGAAGCTGGCTGGAAAGGTAATCACCTGTTAATTACAAGCTCCAAGACACAGGCACAGGACAGTTCTCGAAGCTCTGCACATAGACTTGTCGCGAGAACCCAAGTAGGTTTTCATCTTGGATGGCCTAGATCTCGCGTCAGTCTGAGATGTGGGATCCAGGCATCACCTCTCAGGATCTGTGTGGAAAAGTTCATTCTGTGTTTTTTCTAGATTTGATCACTATAAAGAACACAGCGATACTATGAAGAGCTTGTAATCATAACTTTCCATAACAGCCCGCGCTTTGTTTCTGAGGCACAGCGTGTACTTTTCTTTTTACTTGGCCCAAGCTTATTCTGAAAAGCTAGTTTCTCTTCCACTCTTCTGTAGTCGTCCTCGGCCAAGGATCGGGCTTGGAGGCCTGAACCGGGACGGTGCACAGAGTCACCATGCAGACTCTGGAGAGGTTTCGGTGAACACTTGTATCTTTTTGTTTGTTTGTTTGTTTTTTGAGACAGAGTCTCGCTTTGTAGTTCAGGCAGTCCCTGAGCTCAGCCTCCAACTCACATCACAGCAATCCTCCTGCCTCTGCCTCCGAGTGCTGGGATTACAGGCATGAGCCACCACGCCCGGCACTGTGATATGTGGTACTGGTTGCTGCTGGGCGTGAGTCACCACGCCCAGTATGGTATGTGGTTACCGGGGATTGAACCCAAGGCCTTGTGCTTTCAAGACAGGCGCAGGAACCACTGAGCTAAATCCCCAGCCCAAGACTTACATCTTAACTAAGGCCTACACAGGGTTATATAGAGCACAGGGACTGGGCGTGGCTATGAGCACATAGGAGCAACAGGGCTGTAGTTTACTGGTAGGGCACAAGATCTTTACCTCTTAAGGTTAGTTCTTGTAACAGTGAAGGAGTCAGGACTAGAGCAGGAACGGGAAACACCCATCGGCTGTAGGCCAGTTTCTACACATGGGAGTGAGCATGCTCAAACTTCTTTGGGTAGCTCCTAGCCATACATGTGGCATACTTGACCCAATCAGACTTGAACTTCTCTTTCACTCTTCACTTTTCCTCTCTTGAATAAACTTTGTCACTAATTTTGCTCATTTTCTTCAATTCTTTGTTCAGAATAGAAGAGCCTGGAATCTTAGCACTAGAGGGAGAAGCAAACAACTCAGATCTAGTAACATTTAATGGGGAAGCCATTTTTACACAAGATGGTCTACTGGATAACAACAACACATCATGTATAATACTACTATCGTAGCAGAATTCATTTCCCTTATAAGAAAATAGTAAAACCAAACACTACTATGAGTCAATGCAATACAAATTCTAACAACATAAATTGAACCAAAATTTTGTACATATGTTTTTCATGTGAAAGTAAAGTTCTGAAAGTACATGCATGAAACTTTGAATGATAAAATGTACTTAGAGGAAAACAAAAAAAATATACATTCTCAGTAATTTTTTAAGTGAATACAGTCACAGAGTTGGCGGGATGATAAATCTGCTGTCCAGGAGAACAAAACTAAACAAACAAATCAACAAACCTTTGATCTGAAGTGCATAATAGTTTTTAGGCACAATCTTGCACCAGATCTAACTTCAAGTTACTAACAGTTTGATAAACAGCTCACAAAATTTCTGAAATTTGTTTTAATAAATTGAGTTTATTGGTACATTTTAGGAACACATTATATTCATCATTAAGTAGCTATACCTGTAAAAGAATCAATATATATCATGTACAGGAGCAAAATTACTGAAACTTAAACAGTCATCTCTCATAAGCAAGCCAGTGGAAGACAAATATACTACACTACTTTCACTTTTTTGACAATATTGTAGAAAAGATTCAGAATATTTCTCTCACCACAAAATGTTTCTAGGGTCCCCTTCAGATCATCCCTGCACATTATCAAACACAAAAAGTATAATATAGGGTCGGGGAGTTAGCTCAGTGGTTCCGGTGCCTGTCTTGCAAGCGCAGGGGCCCGGGTTCGATTCCCTGGTAACCACATAACAATATTGGGTGTGGAGCAACCAGTACCACATACCACAGTGCTGGGCGTGGTGGCTCACACCTGTAATCCCAGCACTCGGGAGGCAGAGGCAGGAGGATTGTGATGTGAGTTTGAGGCTGAGCTCAGGGCCAGTCTGAACCACAAAGCGAGACCCTGTTTCAAAAAAAAAAAGTATAATATAAACAAGTGAACTATAGATTGAATATCTTTTATGTAAAATTCCTGGGAACATAAGTCTTTCAGACTGGGAATCCTTTTGTATTTTAGAAAATTAACACACACGTTGATATATTTTCGGGTGGACTGAGTCCAGTCATAAAATTCACTTATATTCTTACATAAGGAAATAAAGGAGAGGGGAAGGAATAAGGAAAAGCAGAAAGAGAAAAAAGTAGAGGAAGAGCAAGGTGAAGGGAAAGGAGCCATCACACCCTTTAGAATCAGGAATAAATCAGCTTTCTAGGTGCTGTGGGTATGAGACAAGCAGAGACAAGGAGACTCTGCCACTTCTGTAACATGGCCCCGCCTTGACCTTGCACTTCTGCTGCCTCAGGGCTGGAACATAATTTTCTACAAGTTTTTTCTTTTTTAAATAATGTACCATCATATAGTTTCTTTTATCAATGAATAACCCCATAGTTAATAAATCCAGTTCAAATAGAATCAGAGTAATAATCTGTATCAAATTTTATGAGAGATTTAAAAGTCTAAATTTAGGTGAGTTTTGAAAAATGATGGTTATTGATTTTAGAAGCACCCAAGCAGGAAGAAAATATGTTTCATATTTGATCTTGGTACTGTTGTTAAATCACATCAAGGGTAATAAAGAGTAATAATGCACCTTAATATAATGCAATTTGAAGTGATTATAATTTAAAAACAGTTATTTTTATTATAACTGAATATATGTCAAAAAAGTAAACTGTTAATATTTGAGAAATTAATACTTGATTGCTATATTAAAATATAAATTTAAAATGCAATTTAATTTCTTCTCTGTAACAAGTTTACTGAAGAAATGGATCTCAAGCCCTGTGAACAATAGTAGACTCAGTCTTAGTTGAGCTATGTTTACAGTCCTTAGACAATCATGACTATGATTGACTTGACTCCCATAAGCAACAAGGTTTACAAATTGATCATAACTCTGGAACAATCTGTACCCATTCCTCTAGCACTGTCTGTATATTAATCATTGTTCCAAGTATTGATGATGTATCAGTAGGAAGAATCCAAATTTCTCCTTTACTGGAAATTCTATTTTATCTGAAATTAAAGACTACTAGATATCATTCAGTGTGTGGTGGATGTAGTGGGTGTGGTGGGTGTGTTTGTGATTTTTACCCACACAGAAATGTCCTGCAGAATTTCACAAAATAATTTTCTGAATCAGAGTATCTTTTTCTAGTATTTGAATAAGAAATTATTTTTCTTTCATTTTTCAATATGAAGACAATAATTATTTTCCTTTTTCTATTTACTAGTATTTTTAAACTTTAGGATATTAAGTAGATCTATCTTCTTCAAGGCTTTTGTTGAAGCATGTTCTTGCTTCTAATTTTTCTGAGAAATCTATCATCCTCAAGTCTTTAATCATTCTCATTCCTTTTCTCTACGGTACCCAGTTTTTGTACATACTTGTAACAGTGATGACCTTAGACATGACTTCTGTATCACAGGTGTGAGCTCAACACAGTCCTGCAGACAGAACCTGTCATGTCCGTATTTTATAACCTAAGTCTTCTGACAAAGGACAAAGGCTCATTTGCTTCTAGTCTGTCTCAATTTGCGGCTCATTCTGACTTTGACTCAGTCCCTCTTCTGTAATTCACTTCCTGACACTCTTGTCTTCTGTGGCTTCCAATACCATCAAGATGACCACCTCGACAGAAATATGTCTAGCCCCATCCCATCCTTCTACTTTATATGACAATAACAAAAAAGAAACACAGTGGAAGAAAAAAGGTCTTAACATATCAACTTTCTTGGTAATTGTATGTACTAAATTAGTTGCAAAGCCATCATGAGGAAAATGCTGGGGTTTTTTGTTTGTTTGCTTGTTTTTGTTTTCATTTTTGTTTTTGTAGTGTCAGGGATTGAACTCAGGCCCTTGTGCTGCCAAGGTAGGTGCAGTACCACTTGAGCTAAACCACTGGCCCTATTATTTATTTATTAATCAAGAAATTGGCATTTAACTAATAATCCCTTCACTGATTTCACTATAAATAGTTGTAATTGTTTCTCAAATGAATTTAACTAAAGATACACTATATTCTAAAATACATATGTTCCTTTTTCATTTAGGACAACCTTTAAAAGTCTGGTAGAGACTTCATGTCTCTACTTGTCTCACACCCACAACACCTAGAAAACTGTCTGACTTATTCCTAATTCTAAATGGTGTGATGGCTCCTTCCCCTCCACCTTGCTCTTCCCCTCCTTTTTCTCTTTCCCCTTTTCCCTATTCCTTCCCCCATCCTTTGTTTTGAGGCAGGGTCACCCTCTGTAACACAGCCTGGCCTTGACCTTGCACTTCTGCTGCCTCAGCCACCAGAGGACAGGGATCAGAGTTGCGCTTCATGATGCTGGGCATCTGGTCTTTTCTTGATCCTCTGCTCCCTTTTAAATTTCTTTCTGCTTAACCTTTTAACCCCATCCACATTCTTCTTTCAGTTCTTTGAACAAAGTAACACTTCCTGATTCAGGACCTTTGTATTCTGGCTACTGGTCTAGGAAACTTTGTGTAGCTAGAGCTGCATAGCAGTCTCCTTGATCCTCGTATTCCAGCTTCTCTCCAGAGCTGGTTGTATAAGAGCCTTCTTCTACTATATTGCAAAGCAGACTGTACTCATTTTCCCCACTCTGTTCCATGATATCACAGTCTTAAGATTGACCACGGCAGTTAGTAGTCACAGCACTGAAATAGGTAATGGAGCACAAATCAGGACATATTCCCCTTCCTCCTGCCAAGAACATATTACCGACACATCTAAGTTTTCTGACTGAAGTTGATCACAGAATTGTTGATATATTAATTATCTTTTGCTATACTTAAAATTACCACAGATTTAGTGGCTTAAAATAAGATTTTATTATGTAGAAATTTCTGAGTAAATGTTCCATAGAGTATAAATGAGTATTCTGCTTAAGATTTCACAAAACTTCATTCTTGACTTTTATTTGGAGATACACAGGGGAGAATGTACTTCCAAGTGCTCTCCAATGGCAAACAGAATTCATTTCCTTCTGATGGTAAAATAGAAAGTCCAATTTTTTCCAGGTTGTCAGATGGAAATCTTGTCTCAGCAGTGGAAGGCTGAATCCAACAGATTCCAGAGATCACCTGTAGTTCTTGGCCATGTGAGCATTACTAACATGGTTTTCTCTATTTGTCAAGTAAGGAGAGTCCTTAGTGAGAATGTTATCAAGACAGCATGTTGAAGGTTGTAATGTATTCCAGGTGTAGAATTCCATCCGATTTACTGATTGCCTTGGTTAAATGCACCCACAGGTTCTCCCTATACTAGAGAGGAAGTGAACACCAGAATATGTAAACACCAGATAGTGTCTTGGATGGGAGGCTGGCCTTTTAACATGGACTGTCTGCTGTGATGAAGAAGAAGAATAAAGTGGATTTCTACCAAATAGATATAAAACATTATTACTGATTGCATGCAATTATATATAAATTTTCTATAAGATTAGATGTAAAGGTAGAAAAAGACCAATTATCTCATAGCATCTTTAAGATACTTATCAATTCTTCTAAAGAAAATAAGTGACATATTTAATTAGTTTGATTTTGCTTCATTTAATAGAAATACATGATTCTGAATGTTTAACTCAAGTCTTAGTATTATTTGCTTTTTTTAAAAAAAAATGTTATGAGTTCGGATTTTGTAGGTGTTGTTTAGTTTGTGGAATTAGTGCTCTATTTCAGGATTCAATATCACATTTGTTTTTGGCCATATGCCTTTCAGTTTTGTTAGGATTAATAGAAACTAAAAAGTGTTAATTGTGCAGATGTTATATACATCTCAAAGACATATTCTCTCCTCAATCTAAATTATATTTGAATATATTAGAAAGTAGGCATATCTGAAGGAAAAACACATTGACAGAAGATAGTCATCATATTCATTTCAAACTATAAATGAGAAGGTTGATTTTTACTCAAAGTTTTGTCTCTGGTTCTTTGCCACATTAGGTGCTTGGATGTACTGAATACATGAATATTAAAATGTATCCAAGTCCTAATTCCTTTGTTCCATCCTCTTCAAGTTTACTTGTCTCAAACAAAGACTGATCAGAAATATAAGAAATCAGATTTTTAAAAAGAAAGAAAATTTAATACAGAATTTCCTTGTCTAAGTAGGCTTGCTAACCATTGTTCTCACATTTGTTTTAAGATAACAAAATTGAGGCCTACTCACACAGTGTAGATTCTCAATTAATGTGGAGTATAGAACATTTTATGGCATTATGTAAATTTGCTTTGACTTGCTTTAGCAATTCAAATTTTCAGAAAAAAATTGCAAGATATAAATATTCATTCTACTTTACTGAATATATGCCAAGTAAATATTTTCACCTTATCTAAATTGGCAAGGCCTGAAAACTATGAACTATTTTGGAGTGAACAGTGTGATTCAAGCAACAAAGAAGAAAAATCAAGTTGAAAAATCATACAGTTGATATCAGTAAAGTGAAAACAGTTTGTGAAAAGAAATTAGGAACTTGGTCATAGTCTGTTTTAACTGTGTTTGTCAAACACTGTTAACATCTGTCATGACCACAAGATATTCAAGATATTTTATTTATTTGCTTGAGTAAATTGATAGCCATGAGGTAATGAGCCTGTGAACTGATAATGCTTTTCTGATCAAGCATACGAAGAAGTCTCTGCTTTCCAAAACTCATTTGGTATGTTTGTTTTCCATGGTTGAATAAGCAAGAAACATGTTTCATTAGTGACTTTTTTTCCAAGTTGAACTACATGATTCCTGATAAACTGTGAAGACAGACATTCAGAAAGAGCCCTGACAGGGCAGTATGTGAGCTTCAGCTCTTCTGGATTTCAGACAAGATGCTGAGTTGCATGTGTATGGCCGCCCACTGCACAGTAGCTGCTTCTCCTGTACAGATATTTCAGCTTTGTTCTTACTAAACACTGAGTATTATGGTAGATGCCAGTGTCTCTAAGGTGGATCAAGTTCAGGATCTGTAAAGCAAATTCCACCATGATGACTGAGACAGATACATATTTTTTCCATAAGGGAAGGAAGAACTGATTTCTGCATAAATGCCTCTTTTTGTACAAAAACTCAGAAATTTAAGAAAATTGCTTCAATGAAGAAACCACTTGAACATACAATTTAAATCTTATAAAATTTGAAATAATACTAATTGATAATCTATGAAATAGTATTATTGAGAGATAACTAAGATTGCAGCTGTGTTAGGCATGGAAATTATGCTATCCTAACATTCCCTTGTACTGTTTTGTTAAATGTAGTTGCTTCTCATTTTGAAATACGAGGCTGCTTCTTTCACAGCAGAGTTCATTTGTTTGGGCAGTGACATATTTTCTTCTCTTAGATAGCCCGCTGTGCTAATATGATGCTTCAAATAATTGTGCAAACAATTAACTAAGACATCTCATAAAAAGTGCCATTGGTCAGTTTTGTTTTCCTAATTAGTTCTTTTCTTTCCTCTCTCTTCCCTTTCTTCTCTTTCCTCTTCATTTCTTCTCACGGGATGTATTTCTGTACTGTGCTAATAGCAATTTCCCCACCTCTGCATCTTATTCTGTAAGTACTGAAACCCCTTTCAAAAAGCCTAATAGAAGAGTTCTGTTTGGAAAGTCATTTGAAAAATATCAGGAACAACCCTTTGCCCTGTCTGCCTGGCATTCTGAAAGTTGCCAGTTAACCTCACTGCGGTTCTGTAAAGTAGACCTGTTTCAAGAACTGAACTGTGGACCCTTGTTCAGTATCCCCTGCTGAAAATCAGAGTAAACAGGGTAGATCAAAATGGGCTTTCTGAACTCATATTTCAGCCTGTTGAGCCACCACTATGGAATGTTTGGGATTCTATTAATACAGAAGCTTTATAACTTTAGAAGAAAGTATGCTTTCAATACTGAAAAGGTAGCTGCTTGATTTTCAAGCATCAAAAATGGCACAAAAAAATTAGCCTAGACTGTAGTGAGTTGGTATATCATAATTTTTTCTTAAATAAGTGAAGGGCCATTTTACAAGCTGTAATTTGAAAATGTATATACTTAGAAAAAATTATAGATTGATAAATGTGAAATAGTAAGGTATATAGGAAAATACATATTTGAATATACATGAAGTCCTCAGTGACTTTTGGCATTCATTGTTGGTGCTTGTTAAAAGTATAAAGAACAAATTACATTGTGGTGAACCCTAGAATTTCATAGATTTGTTGCACAGTTAAAATTGACAACTGTACTCTACTTTCTATAGGACTACATAAAAGTCCACCACTTACATGTTTCAATAATGCATTTTGTCAGTGAAATATTACCATTTTGTATTCTAGTATGTCTTTCTTGTTATTCACTGCTGGAAGTCATATTCCTCTTGAAATCCTGTTGTGGCATTTTACTTGTATATCTTTATCACAGTTCCTAGATGGTTTATGATATCATTGTTAATCTTATCCTCTGGGCTGGTCAGCCTGACATCTAATGTGTTAATATCAGCTTTCAGACTTATAATGCCAAGCATAAAGCCTTGCTTTTAATTTTCATTTATTGAATAAGTGTTGGGCCTGAATCAAGAATTATCTAAGTTATTGACAGAGATAGAAACTGAGTTCAGACCTTGATCCCACCCCTCTTCCACTGCACAAAGGCACTGGCCAAACTCTCAAGCAAATATATACAGTATCTTCACATATGTTTTACTCATAGTAATAGAAAGACAGATGACATGAATACCATGTGGTATGACAAAACGTATATTCTAGTGATAGGTACAACATACAAAAGAGAATTCAAAAAATAAAATTTTTTCAGAATTTACTTTCAGAGTCCATAGACAACAATCTTGAATGATAAACTAGTGACCTTTGTAGCTAAATGGATGCATACTCTTCAGTGAAATAAAGACATACATGTATAACTACTGAATAGTTTCTCTGGTGTGAGAGACTGAAAGTGTAAGTGAGCACCAAAATGTATAATAGATAATGTAAAATAGGATGAAAAGAACCAAAGGGAGAAGGGTAGTAGAGGAAGGAGCTGAAGGAAAGGAAGGAGGGAAAGAAAAAAATATGAGAAGAGGAGGAAAAAACAGAAATGAAGTTTTTGTAGCTAGGGAAGGGTGGAGGGGATGGAAGAGAGGGCAGGGGAGTGGAAAGATAACAAAAACCAAGATATAACATGTATAGTACAAATTCGCAGTCATAACAGTTATCATAATGTATACCTAAAATTTACCAGTAAACTTAAAGGAAGGAAAAAAAAGAAAAACATAAAGAACTGTTTCATTTCATACTCACTCACACACCCATGATTGTTTGAAATAATATATTACCAAGCTAAGTTTTTGTTTGCCAAACATTCAGGCAAACTGGGGCATGTTTCTGAAGGTTTTTCTAAATATAATTTTTTACATTATAGAAATCATGTGTACATCATTTCATAAAACAAAGAATGTGTAATTAAAAATATAATACCACACACTTTGTAAGGAACTAGGTCTATCTTAAATCTTTGACAGTATCCTACTTATAGGTGTTCTTTACAGTGACTTTCACTGGCTAGACTTTCTCTGCAGACATTAAATATAAGTTTCATTTGGGATTTTATCTTGGTCTTCTATGAAAATAGTTTGTATGTTAAGGTAACTAACTTTAACCTTATTTTCAGTCTGTACACTAGGCTGTGAATTCTTTGAGAATAGATACAATAGCTTGTTCCTTTTAATTTTATGGTCAATAATAGACTTGGTGGGCTAGAATCATAGGAATAAATACATGCATCACATTTAAAACCAGACAGGAGTTGGTACTAGCAAATTACCAATATAAGGCTTTTGATTATAAATAAAAATCAATAATTGGGCCTATCCTTAGTCTGAAGCAGTGGTTTCAAAACTATGGTGTATGTGCCATTGGTTTTTCAGCATAAAAAATGTTAATGTATGAGCTGTTCTTTCTAATTTAAAACCTCAGGATTCAGGTTTAATTGGAGCATTGGCACATTGTGGTAAATAAGTGGGTTTTGGATTGCAGGGTGGGTATTGGTTCATTCAAAGTTCCATCATCTGGACTAGAGAGCTGTGAGAGATTACTGGAGAGGCCCTAAACCCAGTGTAACCTCATATTGTTAGTGTTGAATTGGATCGCTCATAGAAATACATGAAATGGGGGAGGTCCATGAAATTTGGAGTAGAGATCCTAAATGCTCGTGCTAGAACATCATGTCTCCAACTGTAATCTCAGGCACATTACTCCATCACTGTGTAAGTGAAGCTCAGAGGAGACTGGAGATGGGTGAGCCACTAACATGATCATACTTCCCATAATCTGTGGTTGGAGAAAGAACATGGCACATAGTTCAAAATGTACACTGACTCATGAAGCCACACATTCCACAAGAAACTCTCTTGTTCCCCTAGCCCCGTATTTTCTACATAACATTTCATGCTATTATCTTGGGTATTCCAGTATCTCTTTAACTCAACAGACATCATTTGGACCTTTGTTTGCCTCATTTTAGAGAACACTTAACTGTAGCATCCACATTTGTTTTATGCGTCCTAAAAACCAGTGTTTCTTTGCCACAGAGAATGAAATGGATTTATTTTATTTTACTTCA
>PVIR01009576.1:0-52757 GCA_004026965.1 Petromus typicus | reverse complement strand
TGCTTCCTTCAAAGTGAAAAGTGGAACTATGTTTTCATTTAGAACTACAAGAGAATGTATCTCTTTACACTAAGCAATCTCAATATTCAGCAATATTTATGAAAGAAACTGCCGAGGAAGCACAGTAAATGCAATAGTGTGGATGTGGCAGGATATATTTAGAAAATGACTGTATGAGGCGAGGTCTCTTTAAGTTCAGAATCAAATTTCTACCACCTGCACTTTTTTGTAGAACTGAGCTACAGTCATAGACTCAGATAATGAAGGCTTAATTTTGCTCACTGACTCGTATATTCCGGTATCATAAACCTGTCTCACTGCATGTACATGAAAGCAATTGGGCAAATCACAGCAATTACACTTGGCATTAAAAAAAAGACCCACACAAAATACAAGAGGAAATTTCAAAAGCATAAGGTTAATATACCTCATATCACCCAATGAACACAGGTCCAAACTCCAAACAACAAATTGGCGTTTAAATGCTCATTTAGCAGACAATGGAAGGCAATGTTTCACCACCCTTGGAAGAAACCAGGTAGAAATGATTTTCAGTCAAAGGAGAATAATCTACATTCATAAGCCCACAGGTGATGAGGCGCTCTCCACTGTGGTCCCATCACGGGCGTTGAGATCTGCTATTTTCAGCCACATTAATGCAGCTGTGTCAGTTTGTAGGTGAATCAGTCTTGCTTCATCAGGCACATCAACAGCCAGAGCCTGTGCTGGCATTTTCCCTCTTCTTAGACATATTTTCTTAATTGCCGTCTTTAAATAGATACTCTTCCTCCTACCTCCTCAGACCCATCCATCATACCCTGTAACAGGGCCAAAAATGACCACTGTAGTCACTGTCTCCTGACCTTCTCTCCTGACTCCTCCTCATGCACCTAACACTCCCCACACAGCTGCTCCTTCTCTCCTGTCTTCCCTTCAAGATTTCCACAGTTCAAAGTTGGGCTGTCAAATTTGTGTAAGCACAGATAGTCCTGTGCCAACCTTGTGCAGTGAAGCTCTTTACTGTCATTTATTTGAGGAGGACTTTTCTCTCCTTCTTTTTTGGTACTGTTCTACCAAATATAGTCATTAAATAGCAACTGCTCTGTCTGCCCAAGTGCACCTCCTGTCTACACTCTATGTTCCTTCCTGCCTCTACCACCTCCTGGTTTCTGGCAACCTCCTACTCTCCCTTCAAAGAAAAGTGGGCATTTCTCAAGTCCTCCTCACAGTGCTTACCTCTGGGGGCCCGTGGCAGCCTGGCCATGCTGGCTCAAAGACTGACTTTGGATCTAGAGGTCCTGGGGAATTACTGCCTTCCACCACAGGATTCTCAGCAGCTGCTAGTCCCCAGTCAGAGTCACAGGAACCAATGCTACAACTCTCACCTCTCTGAAATACATGTTCATTCCACACTCTCTGTTTCCCTCTTTTCATCCTTCCCTCTGTCTTTCTCTCCTCCCTCTCCTCTCCTCTCTCTCTCTCCCTTTCCTTATGATGAAAGCAACGATCGCATTAACTTAAGCTTCTAGAATGAGAAATAGTCAAAATTAAGGAAAAGAAGATGAAATGAAAATCCCTTAAAGCTAAAAGCTGAAGCTTTAAACTATAATTGTAAGAGATCTCCCTGTGTTAGAGTTTAAAGGTTTCTCTTTCGCAACCAAAGGGTACACACTACTCTCCATCTGTCAACAATTCAGCTCATGTGGATGATATATGGGCTGCACACACACGCGCGCACACACACACACACACACGGTATAGCCTTTAGTGGAGCATTAGGGGAATTTTCAAAAGTGCTTTTTTTTTTTCAAATATCCAAACACAAAAATCTGAGAAAAAAATGATTTATACCTATTTCCATCACATATGGCTTTAACAATTTTTAGTGGGCAGGACGTTTTGAACATTTAAAGTCAACCTTGTCAGAGTCTTGAGGATGGACTCTTAGTTTCAGGAAGAGTGTTCTAATCAGGAAAAGAAAAGAAGCATGGGAAGGAAACACGTCTTTTCATTCTGCACAATGAACACTTCAGAACAACAACAACAAAAGATGTGCCTCTTGACCTATTGATGCCTTCCTTCTGGGCATTTTTTGAGTAAAATTTATGAGACTTAATGAATTGTTATTTTTCATTTCTAGGTCATCAAGTCCTGGCTCACAGCTCTCTTTTCTGAGAATTTCTCTGATGTTTGATTATAACCCATTTAATAAGCAATAAGCCTTCCCCATAATGGACAAAGGAGGAGAACATTCTTAAAATCATGAAAGATAGAGCCAAAATGCCCCTGGGGTCTGTCAGACTCAGCTCTTCGACATCTTTTCTGAGAAGACAGGCACAGGAGGAAGCTACTGTGAATGCTAAGTCCAGTTTGAAAGTGAACTGTACCCCTCTGTATGCTTTTCCAAGGCCTGCTATGATAGAATTCTGTAGCACAGGGGCTTAACCTGACAGAAATGTACTGTCACAGTACTTTGTGCCAGGCCTGGCAAGGCCCCACGGAGGCCATTCCAGCCTCTTTCAGCTGCTGGAGGTCCCAGGCATTCCTCAGCCTGAATCCATAGAACTCTGACCCTCTGATGATGTCTGGCTATCCCCTCACATGTCTGTGGTCACATGATGTTTGCATGGCTCTGAATATCTGCGTCCATGTCTCTTTCTCATACAGACACTGATTACACTGGATTCAGAACACCCCACAGACCCCACCTTTATGTCACATAAGACTATTTCTAACAAGGTTACATTCACAAGTAACAGAAGTTAGGACTTCACTTCTACATATATTTCTGAGGAAAAGCATTCAATCTGTAACGCGTTGTTAGTAGGAAATTTTCCCCTGTGTAATGGCATTAGTGCCAGAAAGAACAAAGTTGGGCTTGAATCTGTGTTGCAGCAATGTTTGCAACTGGGAGAGGTCAATTAGTCATTTCAGGCAGACTCCCTCAGGGAAAGCACTTTGTAAGGGGCAAGAAGGAGGCCATCACCCTGCCAGACCCAGAGCCCCTTCTCTGGTAGATCATAAAATCAATTTCATCAGCTCGACAAAGGTAAGCAGGCTGCAGAGGACAGATGCATGCCCACCTAAATGATGGAAGGCAGGCTGGAAAACCTGCATGACTGTTGTTACCAGTCAGGAATGGCCTGAGAGATGAGGTTCACGTTTATGGGGCATGTCCTTCTCCTGGGGGAAATTCACTTGGGAGAACATATTTCAGCACAGCAGACTTCTAGTTAAGTCATGAATTAATGCAAAAGTCAGGAATGCCATTACAGGATACAACTGAATTATAAAGAATTGTTATTCCCCATTTTGTCAATGTTACAATGAAATTACCAAGAAGGTGGGCACTGTGCACACAGTAAACCATTATCGATGCCTACTAATTTAATGGAGTGTAACTTCTACTCCAGAACTGGTCCACCCACACCTGGATGCTGTGTGCTCATTCCTCTCCTGAAATTCTTTTCTCAAGACCTCATTCATTTTTATTTGTACTCATTTGCAGTGTAGGTGAATGTTACTCTTCTCTGTCCTGACAGGCTACACTCCCTCCCCAAGAGAAGAAGGTCATGTTTATTTGGCAATGTGTGGACTCAAGAGGAGCCCACAGTGCACAGTCAGCATCTTCCACCATCCAGCTTCTGTGCCACCTACAGCTCCAGAAGTGAGTGTTTCAGGACCTGGGAGCCGTGGTCTCCTACAGCTCTTCCTCTAACTCTGCACACTGCCCCTGGGCCTCACTGGGTGCTACAGGATGTATTTCAAAAGGCAAAACTAAGCAACAGAACACAAATTGCCTACATTTTCTGACAGGGAACTCAGGCAGATATATCTAAAGGGCTTAATGCTTGTATCCATGGTGTCTAATCCACAGATAAATATTATGTTGGCCTTTCCCAAACAGTGGGAAACACAAAAGAAAACACTATATAGAATCTCATCAGTGTTAGAAGAACTAATACTCTGCCTTCTCAGGATTATCTATTAGGTTAGACTGAGCATTCTGCTGAGAATTATTTGTACAGCATGAGCCAGCTCTAGTAGCAACCAGTAACTTCTATCCCCTTAGGATTTTCTGAAAAATGACATATCCATTTCAGGACTCTGAAGTTCAAGATGTATATGATGTGTGCATATGAGATTTTAATGGTTGTAATTAAAATATTATAACTTTGAGGGGAAATGCTAGTGTTATTTCATCTGTTTGAGGATAAATTTAGCCTCATTGGATTGTGACAGTTCAAATCAAGAGTTTTATGAATATTACAGTAGCATGAGACTTCTTTTCATCTTTTGGCCACCAATACATTATCTGCTAATATTTGTTCTCTATTAATACAGACATCAAAGGACATATAAATTCAACCACTGAGAGCTGGAAGCAGAAATGTGTAAAGCATGACTGAATAAGACTTGAAATTTATTTAAGCTCTAACAGGAGAATCAATGAGGAAAGAAAATTTTGACCTCTGTAAAGAACAAGGGGGTGGGCTTCATTTTGTTGTACAGGAGGCAGGGCTGGCAGTTTGACTGGGACACTTGCAGAGGCCCGGTGACTCCAACATCCTCACAGTGCGGGGCCTAGACTTCTCATAGGAGCATCATGTAAGGTGGAGGCCTGGAAACTGGGTCCTGACCTGTGGCACAGTGGTAGGGAAAGCAGTTTGACTGGGACTTTCACAAAGGCCCAATGACTCTGCCTGGACCTCTGCACAGTGTTTGGCCCAGCAGTTCTCGCAGGGCTGTTGTCATGCAGAGAAGAGGCCCAGCAACTGCAATACAGTTTGTGGTGCAGTGGGTAGGCCCAGCGGTTCAGCTGGAACAGATGTCCCTCCACACATCAGTGGCCCAGCTGATTCCCTGGAACCCTAGCATAGTGCAGAGGTCCAGCACCTGCACCTCTGGAGCCACTCTGGCTGCTCAGGGTTCCAGATCTGAGCAGCTCAGATCCTTGGAACCATTAAGCCCAAGCTTCAGAAAACAGAACAGTGGAAAGTAGCAAAGACAGGACTTCACTGAGGCTCCTCCCTTAAAACTAAAGGCCACTTGAAAAGAAAGTCTCTGCAATAATGACCCACCAGACTACAGAGGCTGGTAACACAACAGTTCTGTTGATGTATCCTTCCTGGTGCTCCAGACCTCAGATTGCCTAACAGCCATTACAGACTCAAAGCCTAAGGAAGATACCAGGAGGACACCCCAGGAAGTACTAGTTCCTTAAGGCTCTAAATATTAGCAATACAGATACTTACAGTAAGGATCTTACAAGCATCAACCCAGGAATTAAACCAAAATCATCA
This sequence comes from Petromus typicus, assembly GCA_004026965.1. Lineage (NCBI taxonomy): Eukaryota > Metazoa > Chordata > Mammalia > Rodentia > Petromuridae > Petromus > Petromus typicus. The sequence goes on along the minus strand of PVIR01009576.1, from coordinate 47,454 downwards.
ACAACAATAAAAGAATAGAAATGATAAAACATCTAAATAAGACCCAAATTAAGATTTCCAGATCTGGGCCGGGGAGTTAGCTCAGTGGTTCCGGGACCTGTCTTGTAAGCACAAGGGCCCGGGTTCAATTCCCAGTAACCACATAACAATACTGGGTGTGGAGACTCACCCCAGCAACAATCAGTACCACATACCACAGTGCCGGGCATGGTGGCTCACGCCTGTAATCCCAGCACTTGGGAGGCAGAGGCAGGAGGATTGTGATGTGAGTTTGTGGCTGAGCTCAGGGCCAGCCTGAACCACAAAAGCGAGACCCTGTCTCAAAAAACCTAAAAAAAAAAAAAAAAAAAAAAAAGATTTCCAGATCTCCAAAGGGACCTTTAGGGAGCAGTGAGATGAACCAACCTGAAACTCAACCACCTGAACTCCCTGAACTGGCAACAAAAGAGGATTTGGAAAAAATGAAATCAGAAATAATCTCTCATATAACAACAGAGATAGTGACCATGGTAAAAGACACAGATAAAAAAAAATAGAGAACTTCGGGAGTATGATGTAATTCTATGATAGAAACAGGTGGAATGCAATGGACAGAGTCAAATGGAAATCCAAGACATTAAAAACTCCATTGAAAGTTTATGCAGTACAACTAGTGAGTGCAAGACAGAATCTCAGATGTAGAAGACAGGATGGTAGTTAATGACCAGAGAAGGAAAGATTTTTTTTAAAAAATGGTAAGGGACTATGAGAAATCAATCCAGCAGCTGCTAGAGGATACAAAGAAGAAAAACATAAGACTGGTCAGAGTCAATGAAGAAACAGGAGAAAGTACAAATGGCATTTTAAAAAAAGTACTGTTCACAGATGAAGTGGCAGAAAAAGAAAAGATTTGACATATGGATAGATGAGGCATATAAGACTCCAACTAGCTATGATTAAAAAAAAATCCATACCTAGACAAAAAATACTCAAGGTACCAGAAACCCAACAGAAGACAGAAATATTGAAAGCAGTTAGAGAAAAGAAAGAAATCGCATAAAAAAGAAAGTCCATCAGAATTATAGCAGACTTTTCAACACAAATGTTCAAGTCAAGGAGAGCCTGGAGTGAAGTATTTGAAGCCCTAAAAGAAAATAACCTTGAACCCAGATTCATCTGTACTGCAAAATTATCTTTCAATATCGATGAAGAAATAAGATATTTCCATGACAAAGAATACCTGAAAAACTTCATGAACATCAAATAAACCAACATTCAAAATAATTATAAACAATATCCTAGAAAAAGTCAGTGAGAGTCACAACTCAATGAGGACAAACAAAAGTTAAGTTAGTAGACAAAGCAAGAAATTAAATGGCAAGTGGAAAAATTTTTGTTTAAATTTAATAAAAAAGCCAACAATAGGAAAATATTATAACAAGGATAAGTCACCATGTATCAGTTAAAACCATCAATGGTTTCAATTCATCATTAAAAGAAATAGACTGCCAGAATAAATTAAGAAACAAGATTCAACAATATCTATATTCAAGAAACATACTTAATTAAAGAATAAATCCATAGACTGAAAGTGAAAGGATGGAATACAATTCTCCATGCAAAAGGAAACTATAGGAAAGCAGGATTGATTATCTTATTTGCAGACAAAATAGATTTTTATGGCAAAATTTATTAGGAGAGACAAAGAATGATACCCCGTCCTTATTAGGGAACAATCCAAGAAGAGATGATATTCATAAATGCAAATGCACCAAATGCTAGCATACCCAACTCTATAAAACAAATATTAATGGACACAAAAGCCAAATAAGTACCAAAATAATAGTAGTGCGGACCTCAACACCCCACTGTCACAAATAGACTGATCAACTAGACAAAAATTCAACAATGAAATACTAGAACAGAACCAAATTTTGAACAAAAGAACTTAATAGTATTAATAATCTGCAGAGTATTCCACTACACAAAATCAGAATATACATTCACCTCAGTTTTAGGTCATTCTCTAAAACAGAGCACATGCTAGTTCACAGAACATGTGTAAGTAAATGCAAAAGAATTGAAGTCATCCCCTGTACAATGTCAGATCACAGTGCCTTGAAATTGGAGATTAATACCAAAAGAAATTCTAAGAACTTCACAAACACATGGAAATTGAATAGCACTCTGCTAAACAATTAATGGGTCACAGAAGAAATTAAGAAATTAGACAGTGTCTGCAGTTAAATGATAATACCAGTACAACATACAAGAACCCATTGGAACCTTCTATGAGGGAAATTCATTCCAATTAATATTCATACTAGGAAAGCAGAGCAAACTCAAATAAACAACCTAATACTGAACCTCAATCTAGAAAAAAGAAGTGCAATACAAATGCAAAGCTCATACAACAGAGAAAATTACAAGAAAGATAGCAGAAATTAAAGAAATGGAAACTAAGAAAATGATACCAAAAAGTTAGTTCTTTGAAAGAGTAAGCAAAATTGAGTAACTCTTATTCAATCTTATTTTTTAAAAAAAGATAAGGCTCAAATCTTTGCAATTAGAATGAAAAAGATGAAACCACACCAGATCCAGCAGAAATTTAAGGGTAGTCAACAATTATTTTGAGAACCTGTATTTCAATAAGATGGGAAACAAAGAAGATATGAGCAGATTCTTACATATGAACTACCAGACTTGAGTGAAGAAGATAAAAATTCTAAACACTCCAATATCCATCAGTGAAACCAAAAATATAATTAAAAACTTACCAACAAGTAAAAGTCCTGATCCTGATGACTTCATTGCTGAATTATATATGAGATTTAGGGAAGAGCTAATGCCACATATTCTCAAAACCCTCACTAAAACAGAAAGGGATGTGATACTCCCAAAATCCTCCCTTAAGTAACCTTTACATTGATTCCAAAAGCAGAGAAAAACCCAACCAAGAAACAGAACTGCAGGCCATATTACTCCCTAGTGACTATAAATGCAAAAATCCTCAATAACATAGTGGCAAACAGAAAATAGAGGATCACCAAAAATCATCATATACACCGACCAAGTTAGATTCACCCCAGGGATGCAAGGATGGTTCAACATGTAAATTAATAAATGTAATACACCATATTAACAGAGTCAAAAACAAAAACCATATGATCATCTCAATAATTGCAGAAAAAGTGTTCTACAAAATCCAGCACTCATTTATGATGAAAACCTTACAGAAAATTGGGATAGATGGTCTTTGTATCAACTTGATAAAAGCTATTTATGAAAAACCAATAGCCAGCATCATACTAAATGGTAAAAAACTAAAATTTTCCATGATACAATCAGGAACAAGACAAGAATGTCCACTGTCACCACTCCTGTTAAGTATAGTTCTGGGAACATTAGCTACAACAACTAGATAGTAAAGAGAAATAATAGGAATACAGATAGGAAAGGCAGAAAAGCTGTCACTATTTGCTGACGTCATGATACTCTATGCAGAAGATGCCAAAAACTCAGCCAAAAGACTGCTTGATTTAACTGCCAGATTCATTACAGTAGCCAGATACAAAGTCAACACTCAAATATCAATAGTCTTTCTATACAGAAATAACAGAAGCACTGGGAGAGAAACTGAGGAAACATTTCCTTTCACAGAAGCATCCAAAAAACGAAATACCCGGGAATCCATCTAACAAAGAGGTAAAAGATTTCTGCTCTGAAAATCACAGCATTTTGAAAAAGGATCTTGAAGAAGATATCAGAAAATAAAAAAAGACAGGGACAAGGATTTATCTCAGTGGTTCTGATGTCTGCCTGGCAAACAAAAGGTCTTGAGTTTAATCCCCGGTAACACATATCACAATGCTGGGCATGGTGGCTCTGTCTGTAATCCTAGCACTCAGGAAGCAGAGGCAGGAGGATTGCCATGTAACCTGGGCTACATAGTGAATTCGGGCCAGCCTGAACTACAAAGCAAGACCTTGTCTCAAAAAGAAAAAAAAAAAAGAAGATCATCACAAGGGGGATTACAATCCCCAACTTGAAACTATACTACAAGGCCACTGTAATAAAAAATAGCATGCTACTGGCAAAGAAACAGACCCAAAGATCAATGGAATAGACAAGATACAGAAACAACTCTAGACATTCTAACTTACCTCATTTTAGACAAAGAAGCCAAACATTTTCATCGAATTAAAGACAGCCTCTTTAACAATTGGTGCTGGAAAAACTGGATTTCAACTTGCCAAAGATTAAAACTGCACCTACATCTTTTATCATGCATTTAAACTGAAAACAAAGTGGATTACAGGCCTAAATACTAAAACAGAAACACCAAACCTGCTAGAAGATAGGTTAGGTAGAACGCTTGGGGACATTGGTGTAGAGAAAGATTTAATGAATAAAACATCAGTAGCATGGGAGCTAGCAGAAAGAATCAACGTCTCAGATCTCATCTCTTTAAAAAGCTTCTGCATAGCAGGACAAACCACCCATGGAGGGAAAAGACAACCTACAATGTGGGAAAAATATTTTACAAACTGTTCCTCAGACAAAGGACTACTATCTAAAATATATAAAGAACTTAAAAAAAATCATACCCCCAAATTTAAACACCCAATTCAAAAGTAGACATCTGAAATGAATGGACATTTTTCGGATGAAGTAAAAGCAACAAAGATGTGAAAAAATGTTCAAAATCACTGGTTATTTGAGAGATGCAGATTAAAAGAACACTGAGATTCCTCCTTATTCCAGAAAGAGTAGCTGCTATCAAGCAATCAATGGACAAGAAATGCTGGTGGAGATGTGCAAAGAAGCCCTTCTCCACTGTTGATCGGAACACAGACTGGTGCAACCACTATGGAGATCAGTGTGGAGATTCCTCAAAAAACAAGGATTGGGGATCCCATTTGACCCAGCTATTTTTCTGCTGGGTATACTCACAAAAGAATTAAAAGTATCATACCATTGGGCCTGGGATTTAGCTCAGTGGTTCCAGCACCTTTCTTGCAAGCACAGGGCCAGGTTTGATCCCCCAGTAACCATATACAATACTGGGTGTGGAGAGTAATACCCAGCAGCAATCAGTACCACATACCACAGTGCTGGGCATGGTGGCTCATGCCTGTAATCCCAGCACTCGGGAGGCAGAGGCAGGAGGATTGCTGTGATGTGAGTTTGAGACTGAGCTCAGAGCCAACCTGAACTACAAAGCAAGATTCTGTCTCAGAAAAAAAGGATCATACCATGGTGATGAATATCCACCCAGGTCACAATTTGTAATAGCTAAATCTTGGAAACAGCTCAAACATTTACCAACTGGAGACTGCATAAAGAAGGTGTGGAGTTTTTTTAAAATAAAATGGTGTACTACTCAGCTATAAGAATGATAGAGGCTTGTACAGCTAAGTAGATGCATCTTAAGGCCACATTCAGAAGTGAAATAAGAGGAACACGTATGTATAAACATCATATCATTTCTCTAGTATGCGAAACTGCAGGTGTAATTGAGGTCCAGAATGTATGATAGGCATTGTGAAACAGGAAAAAAGGAATGTTCCAAGAGAAAGGGGAACTGAATGGGTGACAAGGGAAAGAAAAAATATTCTATGGCAAAAAGGAAAAAATGGGGAAAAAAGCTTATGTATATAGGAAGTGGAAGATTTAAGGGAGGGCAGCAGAATAGGAGAAAGTAACAACCAAGATACATCATGTGCAAGTAAAAGTTCTCAATGAGGAATGTGATCATAATGTATCCCTGAAATGTACTACTAAGCTCAGTTTATTTTTAAAAAGGAATAGTGCTGGGATTTAGCTCAGTGGTCCTGGCACCTGCCTTGTAAGTGCAAGGTCCTGGGATTATCCCTAGTAACCATATACAACAATGTTGGGGATGGTACTCACTCCCACCAGCAATCAGAACCACACACCACAGTGCTGGGCCTGGTGGCTCACGCTTGTAATCCCAGAACTCAGGAGGCAGAGGCAAGAGGATTGCTGAGTTCAAGAACAGTCTGAACTACAAAACAAGATCCTATCCTCCCCCCCCCCCCAAAAAAAGGAAGGAGGTGGTGCTGTGCACATGCGGGAAAAAGGAGCACTGGAATAGTGGAGATACAAATGGACTCAAAGTAACCTTAATGTTACTGCATCATGGCTTCTTTGGACCAGCAAGCTTATATCTAGGTGAAAGAGAAGCCACAGGAAAATAAACTGGTTATTGGCAGAAAGTCTTAGTGATACCAAAGCTTCAGTTCTCTGTGAAGCCTTTGAAAAATGGCAGGCCCAGCTCCATGCAGCCACTGGCACATCATCCAGTGAGACTTTCTCCCTAGGATACACATCCACCTTATCATGTTTCTTGTTAGTTTCTTGTGTATTTATTCAGAGATTTCTTATTGCCCACCTTGTCATAGCAACTTTTATATCTTCTGAAATGAGGAAATTTTTCTATCCTGTTCATCTCTGCATTTCCACACCTAGAACATTTTGGCTATATGGGAGACAGTTAGCCAGCACTGTTTGAATGACAAGCGCCTGTTTACTAAAGGCGACTGTGAGGCAGGTAGTTTGGGCAATGAGGAAAAGGTCCTCAAGAATTTAACACTTCAGAGAAACAAGGGAGTTAAAAATATAAAATTTAATAATAATAAACTTTATGAATAATATAAAACTAATGAGAAAGAATAAAAGGGACAAGGATTGGTAGAAACTAGGTTACACAGAGTAGCTCATAAAAGTAGCTGCAAAGTTATGCTGGTATGTGGCTGGATAAATGGCCTAATTATGGCTTTCATGTAATATGTAATATTATGGAAGTCCTGCCTACAGGACTAGTTGAGGCAGAAGTAACAGTTTTGATAATGAACTAATAACTCCATTGCACAAGCCCCTAGAAAGCATTGTGGACTTGCATTTCTGATAGGCATCATATAATCATAATCAACTATACTAAATTTATTTTCAGAAAGTAGACTCTTGAAATTTATTTTGTATTATGTAAACACAACATTAATACTTTCCCATTGCAAATGAGTCGCACATCATGGATGTGTACAAAATCAGGTAAGGGGGACTTAGAGACTGGGATTGTTAAGGGTCTGGTGTATAGCTTTGAGAGCCTTTTCCTGGCATGTGCTGGCCCCTGGGCTCCAGCCTCAGCATCACAAAATAGAGTCACTATGTGGTACTTAGAGGAAGTGGCCAACCTGCAAAGAGAACTTAAGGGGGTAACTCAGCAGAGCCCTGAACCCCCTCTAGGAAGAGCAGAGACTCAGAGCTGAGTATCTGAGTGGTAATTTCTGGTAGGAATGGGGATCCTTCCAAATTAATTCAACAACATTACCAACCACACAGCAACAGAGAAAAATATTGCTGAACGATTTTTCTGCAGTGTATTTTCCTGTGAACAGGATAACGGGCCTCTAGGGGAGAGAGGGGGCAGGAGCTACTTAGCCTTCCAAACACCACATTTTCCCCAAGAGGAAACTCACAGAGCCATCCACCTGTGCATTCCCACAGGGAGAGCATTTTCATCCACTTCCACAGCCTCAGAAACCCTGCCTGTCTAGTCAGGAAATAAAGGGCGAGGGATCTTGTAAACTTGTGATCAGCGTCTCAACCGGGCTTTGGAAAACAGGTGGGCCACAGGCCTGAGTCCCGCTCCCGTCTTTGAGGCATTGTGCTGTCAGCTGTGATAAGAGGGAGGGCCACTGATGGGGGACCTCGGAGACGGAGCCTGCCTGTCTCAGCACTGAGCACCCGAGAGCTCCTGGGCCCTTTTCCTGGGCACCCTCCCTGGCTCCTTTTCCTGGGCACCCTCCCTGGCTCTCTCAGGTGCCCAGCAGTTGGCTTTCAAGGCTGCTTTGTGCTTTTCCTAATTTTCCAACATGCTTCAATTAGAGGTTGGGAGAGTTTTACAATAAGTTTGTGCAGGCTGCTAATTAAATGCTATGTACCACCCATTCTATACTAATTCCATGTGAAACTAGGGCAAGGCTACAAGGGACCACTCTGGAAACTCTCAGGTTGACCTACCATCATCTGTACTGACACTGATCATCTAATCTGGAATCCTTTCCCCACCCAAGGCCCCACTCCTTCCCCACCCACTGAATAAAATATGGATCAGATGCTGCAGAATTGCTATTCTTAGGAGTAACAGATGCAAATAAGGTTGCTTTTTCAATTATTTGGCAACTGATCTGATGGTTCCAAGACAGAAGCTAATTAAAATCTAATTGAAATAAAACCATTTCCAATTCTGTTTCCCTACCTCATCTGCCTGAGTGGAGGGTTCCTTGCTTTGTGGACAGAGTCTTTTTCCTCCTACTTCTTCCTTCTGCTTTGTAAATAACTATTCCTGTCTCTAACAGAGCATGTGGGGGCTCTGGGCAGAGGCACATGCAGGGAGAAGGCAGCCCTGGGAAAGCACAGGGAGGTGTCCCCAGGAGAAATGCGGTGCAAGGGGGTTGGGCTGGGGAAGAAGTGACCGAGAGAAGGGTCACAGTCCTTCGCAGACAGAGTGTAAGAAGGGGCAGAAAGCTGGAAGTTGTGGAATCTGGCGTGGCACTCTATAGCCAGTGGCCTCCAGACAGCTTGCCACTCAGCCATGGGCTGGGTTCCCTGGGGCATTTCTCAAATATGTCAAGTAGAAGATGACATTTAAAGATCGGGACGTTTTATTTAAATATGCAGATTTCTGGCTTTCTTTGAAATATTGGAAAAATCGGCAGTCATGTGTCTGCTTCCCCACCAGCCACAGCCCACTGCAGCGAGAGGAATAGATGGTAATGAGGTGTAAGAGGTGTTGGCTTCTTCTGGTCTGTTAGGAAATTGAATTCCAGGCTTTGTTAGTGGGTGGGAAGCCCTGTAACATCAAAATGGACAGGTTCAAGTCTAGCCTACGTTATTCCAGGGCAAGTATGTGAAGGTGGGAGAACCTCATTCTTCCAAACCACAGTCCAAGGATGGGATGTATCATGGGGTTGCCCAAATGGAGAGTAGTCTCATGGGCTGAAAAAATAAGTGATACAATGTTACTTAGGCTTGTTGGGGATTCTGTTCAAGAGGACAGAAGATGTGTGGAACAGAAGTGGGGGCTGGGAACAATAGCAGACAGCAAAGCGAAGTGGAAGAGAACGGTGGGCGGGCTCAGAGGAGGCACAAGGGAAGCTCCAGAGGGGGCTGGGTTGCTGGGAAGGATGCCAGCCTCACTGAGAACTGTTGCTGCTGAAGACAGAGGAACAATTCCTGATGTATAAGGTTATCTGAAATTGGAGAGAAAATGAATAAGGTCTCCATAAGCTTTAGCCACTAAATTGATCATCAGCAAATGTTGTGTCAGGCAAGTTCCTCTCTCTGTCTCTCTCTGTCTCTGTCTCTCTGTCTCTCTGTCTCTCTCTCTCCCTCCTTCCCTTCTTCCTACCCTCCCTGTGTTACAAACCAAAATACCACACATTTTTTCTATTAAAATCTAATGTATATGTCTAAGATACCCAGAACTTACTGGCCCATAGGCTGCCCCAAAAGACACTCCTAGTTACCCCATTCACCAAGACAGAGAATGGAAAGAAATGGGCCAGTAGTATAGTCATGTGAACATGAAGGATCTGGAGACAATGGCGTGGCCACAGACTGTGCTTGCCATAGGCTGTGATAGGGTTCCCCAACCCTGAAGGTTGCCAGGGTGGATGCATGTGAGCAGGCCAAAAGGACAGAGTTTTACATTTCAAGCAGTGGGAATGATGTGGGAACTATATCTCATTAAAGCCATCTTTGTAAAAAATTAAAATAATTTAAAAATTAAAAATTTCTTTGAAACTCTTGATTGAAAAATCTTTAAAGATTTCCCCAGGCTAAGAGAAATAACTTGAGTATATTAAGAAAACAGTGTTTTTCAAAAATGCAATATATATTCAAATGAAGAGGGACAATATGCGTAGCCACAATTTATAGTAACTTGTTCAAACATAAGAGTTCCAAATAAAAGAGAAGATGTCATCTTAGATACAGGCCAACTGATCTGAAGTTTATTGAGAGTACTTTAAATTTCAACCTAGGCAAAATGCTTATAAAAGAAAACATTAAGAGCTATGAAAATGAGGTAGAAACTACAAGAATTAAAACAATAAAGCAACAAAAATTACCTCTTTTCTGCTCTTGGAGTTAGTCTCAGTCTCTTTCTCTTTCTCCCCTCCCCCACCCCCAAAGTCTCTTTATAAAGTCTCATTAATTTGCTGAGTTGCTCAGGCTGAACTGAAACTTGCAACCCTCCTGCTTCAGCCTCCTAGAATTCAGGTTTTTTTTCTCTCTATAAGTGCTCCTCCAGGGATATAAATGAGTTTTCCCACAACCTTTCACTGTGTCTTCCTATCTACCCTTCAGCATCCTCACATAATTATCTAGAGCTTTCAGAGTAGCCCACAGCTGAGTGTCCCTGCATTTCACCTGGTATCCCACCAGGTAACATGTCCCCATTATTAATTGCTGTGAGCACTTGTAGAGGTTCACACTTACTAAATGATGTCTATATTAACATGGCTCGGAGAAGCTGCCACTGTGACCCTCAGCACCTCTGACCACAGCTCTCCCTCTTCAAAGCAATATCCGCAGTAGCTTAAGGGCTAAAGCAACCCTAAGGAAAGCGATCTGCCTCTGCTGCTATTATTATTATTATTAATTATTATTATTATTATGTGGGTTTTTTTTTTTTTTTAGGTTTTTTGAGACAGGGTCTCGCTTTGTAGTTCGGGCTGGCCCTGAGCTCAGCCTCCAACTCACATCACAGCAATCCTGCCTCTGCCTCCCAAGTGCTGGGATTACAGGTGTGAGCCACCACGCCCGGCCCTGTGGTATGTGGTACTGGTTGCTGCTGAGCATGAGTCTCCACACCCAGTATAGGTATGTGGTTACCGGGGATTGAACCCGGGTCCTTGCACTTGCAAGACAGGTGCCGGAACCATTGAGCTAAATCCCCGGCCCTCTGCTGCTATTATTAACCATGAGTTTTAAGAAGGCAGAAGCCCTCTAGGTCCTCCAGGAAAACTGCCAAAGCTGGAATTCAAGAAAGTCTTGGAACTGAGTGTTACACACTTCACTTAGCATTTTCTTGTAAGGTCTCTACTTGTAGGCACTGTTTTCAAATCATGATCACATAAATAGAAAAGATTCCTCCCACTACATCAATTCAAGTACTTCTGGGAATCCTGGACACAGTGAAGGCTCAGCGTGAATGCACTGTTGATACTTTCTATGAAGACACTTCCTATGGACATGAAGCTGAGCCCATGTCACACAGTGCTCCTCAATAACACCATGCTATAGTTCTTTACACCCCCAGTTCCCAGCTCCTCACTTCTTCCCCAAGGCAGGCCACAGTCACCCTCATCTCCCCTTGCCTTTCTGTCCTGGAGTGAGATGCAAAGAGGTTGTCTGACCTACTTCGTCTCACAGGAGACAGTGAGACTGCATTTGAGGAGTCTTGCCTCCATGCCAAGAACAGGGAACGCTGAACACTGCACAGACTGGCCTCCTGGGTCCCCTGCTCTGTCCTGGATCACTGCTTTCTGCGTAATCCCATTTCATACCATTGCCCATGCTTCAGTTATGTCTATGCAATGAGCTCATGGTACAAATCCCCAGACAGAGTCTGGAGGGTTTCCATACTTCTCAGCACATTGAGGTACTTGGAGGACAGTGGACCGCAATATCCCTGCAGACATGCCAGGGCCTAAGCATTTCCTTATCTGTCCTCATTGCAATAAATCAAGAATCATTTTTTACCCATGTTTGAGTCACTTTAGGGAATTTGTGGTCTCTGTGAAAGGCATTGTGGGGATTCTGAGCTATAGCAGGTCTGGCAGAAACACAAATCAAGTAAGGAGGGCTTTTCATTGCAGCACATAAGAAACAGCAGGTGCTGAGACTGTGTGGCCTGATGCCACAGTGTCAGAACTGAGTGGAACTGGGGACACCCTGCTGTGGCTGCTGCTGAACAATGGCTCACATGCTGGTGAGTACAGTACACACAAAGAGTTTTCATAGTTGATTGGTGTGGCAAGAAAGCCAAAGGAAAACAAGAAAAAAGATTTGTTTTTTCCTCCTACCCTTCAATCCTCTTATTTAACACATAGCACATACTAATCCTGAAATATTCATTGATGCAAAGACATTACAGGTCAGAAAAGTCCTGCAATTTTTACATAATCTCAGACTGTGCCACTGGCCCCCAGGCACATGGATTTTTCCAGTTAGTCTTGGCTTTTCACTCTTAACCAGTTCATTTATGACACTATATTTGTAGAAACAAGTTGCCAGGAATTAATTTCATTATTTTATGCATCTACTTTTTCTAGGTGTGGTTCTTAGTCAGAGGTGAGGTGCATACTCTATTCACTGGAGAATCCTTTTTTCAAATAAGTTCTCTCCTCAGAATTCTCACACAAGAGCCCTAGAACTAGAGCACAAGTGGGTGCTGTGGAAAAGCTGTTGTAGGCCCAAAGAAGAACAACACCTCTTAAGACACCCCACTAGCCTACCGCAAATGTGTATGTGTGGGTATGGACCTTTTGTTCAACAGCCAGAACAAAGCTCAACGTAGAACATCAATCAAAGGGTACCTGCAGAAGAATGACAGAGGAGGTCAGGAAACTATTTCGTCTCTAAAATGTTGGCCACAGTACTGAGATTATAGTGGGATGCCTTTGTGTGTCAGAAAAAAATCACATATATGAAGATTAGAAAGATTGATGAGCACTGTATTGTTCTTATCACATCTGTGTAGGTTTTGCTAAATCTGGGTGACAGCTTCAGATAAAAACACTCAGGGAAAGATTAAAGAAATACTATGCAGGAATCTGAAGATCAAACTTATGGCACAGACAGCTAAATACATAGTTTAATTAGCTATAAGCTACTAAAGGTCACTTGGGTACACAATACCTGGCATATAGGGAAAACCAATCATAAGCACACGCACATATAAACACGCACAATAATATTCTATAGCAGAAACTTTGGAAGCCAGTACAAAATGGGTCAAAGTGTATCACTGATTGGTGAAAAAAAAAACAAAAAACAAGTGAGCTATCAAATGACAGCATTGAAATAAAAACCATCACAGAGCTATGCACAGGTGTCCTGACTGAGGGGCCAGGTGGTTGGAAATTTTTCTTATTGGAGTTGCATCCAGATTTGATTTTATATAAGGAGTGTTGAAAGGTATGACAAAAAAGAATCTTGTCCTGACAAGTGAATCAGTAATTGTGAAAATCTAGGATCAGGATAAAGACTGTGGTCTGTTTTGGAAGAGTAGAGAATTGATGAGAAGAAAGAGACAAACTTGTAAAGACTGTGATGTTTTGGACACTAAATATGGAGTTAGGTTTTAACTCCATAAAAAATTGAAATAGCAATGACAAAATCATAATCATAAGTTTGGAAAATATCTAGGAAATACTTTGTAGATCAGACCAGAGGCAAGATCAATTGGAGAATTTTATAATGATTTCAGATGATAATAAATGATGATCTAGAGTAGGTCAAGCTGACAAACTTTTTTAAAAGGGTCTTATAGAAAATATTTTAAGTGTTTTGAAGGATACACTTTTTCTGTTGTGTAGTCTCAACTCTACCAATCATAGTAGGAATGGGACTACATGGAATATGTTTTATAAATGAAAAAGAGCAATCCTGGGTCCCTATGAAACTATTCATAAAGACACCAACAGGCCAATTTTGTGTGGGAACGTTTTGCAGATCTTAGTCTTAGACCAAGGGACCTTCCTCCTGGGTCATTACGTACTCTCTTACTTACAAGTAGATCAGTGCTAATGGGAAATTGCTATCCACATTAGGAGGTAGAAGAATGTATGGAAATAAAAGGAAATGTAGCATTTTAAAATATCACTATAGTTTTGAGAAAAAATCAAAGAATTCTACTTGTATAGACAACACAATGTGCTCACTTGTGTAAACACACCTCCTCAGCCTTGTGCTCTGGGTGTAGTAGGAGGAAGACGTACAGAGAAGCTCTCCCAAAATCACTGCCAAGAAAACAGGGTAGGCACTGCCACTTCTCTTCACTGTTACTTCTAAGGTAACTACTAATGGCTCCAAGAAGCTACCATTTCCTTTGAGCCTAGATTGCCTCAGTTATTCACTGATGACTGAGCTAAATTCCTTCTAACCATAGCTTACAGGGAAGAAGGAACGAAGTATGGAGCAAAAAATCATGCCTCAATCTCACACACATTGCTGGAGCCATGAATGCTCTTACCCTGTCCAGATTCCCAGAGTCCTGTGTATTTATACCCAAGGAATCATTCCTAAAACTTGTTCCACCCATTCTATAAAAATTCACATCTGTTATTCGGCAAATACACTTTTTTTCTCTCTTTTCCCCTTCCTTTCCTTTCTCTTCCCTTCTTCACCCTTAAACTATCTTTTTCTCTCACTCTCAACCATTTCCCACTTCTCACCCTCCTCTCTTTCTCTGATTCCCTCTTCTCTTTATCTATTTTTTCCTACAGCCAGTAATAACTTTATCCCCATATATTCCTTCTTTCTTTAGTCTTCCATTCAGTGATGATAGCTGATTCCGATACAGCCTGGTGCAAATGGACCAGCCACTACATAGACCCAATAAGAACACTTGTTGTTGACCTTTTGTATCTCACAATACAGCATGCTGAGAGTGATATTCAACACAAATTAAACATTTATTAGTGTCACTGAAATTAAAAGTTAATTAAAAGATAGGCAGAACACAATTCCATTAAGCATCATAACACTTTGAGCAGAATACATTTATAGTGTTTCCTTCAGAGCTGTGCCGGTCCAGTTCTTCCATCCAGGATCATAGCATTCTCTCTAGCAAAGCCTTCCAAGAGAAAGGATTTCACAGAGCCAGGACTTGCTGTTTCAGCACACAGAAGGCTGCTCAAACAAAACCAAACTTCAGCAAAAGCCCAGCCCTGCTGTAGGATGACTCCCCTAAACCTTCTTACCATAGGCTAAAAGCACTAAGATCAAGATGGCTGCCAAGGTTTACCAGTCAATTAAACTTGGAGTTGGGAAGGAAAGCCAAAACAAGACAGAAAACTTGTTTAAGACAGTTAGTGTAACAGGCAGGCACAGTCCACTGAGATAAATCACTGGCCCCAGATTTCCAATTATTTCACCATGCCATTCACACTGAAAAACTTCAACTCATAGGATTTGAGTTGTGTTAGCATCAATTGAATCCAGCAGCTTAGCATTCCTTACTCACCTGCTAAATGGTGTCTGGTCTCTAGACAACAAATCACTCTGGAGAACTTTCTCCATTCTAGGAACAATGTAAAAGGCTGAGACTAGAAGGACAAGAGTCTCAACACTGCTCATTGTGAAACCCCCAGTGCCAGGCAACGTCCCATGTACACCACTCCTCCTCAGGATAGTTCTGCACAGCTGAGTTCTTGTTTAAGCAAATCACTCAGTCCCACTCATCGCTCCTGTCTGTTCCTTCAGGATCACACAGTATAGTTTCCCCATTTGGAATACCCTTCCCCTCAGACCTTCTTATTCCCCATCTTGACAAGTGACTGAACAGCAAAGGTCAGCTCTGAGAAGACATTTCTCACAACCAGGAAAGGCATGACTTTTTCACCGGCTCACAGGTGGAGTGTGATTATTCACCACTGTCTCTTGGATTTGGGGGTGAACTCAGAGGGTAAGTTGTGCACACATAACTCTCAAAGCTGCATGGCAAAGTTTTCAGGTTTAAGCACAGGATAATCAGAATAAAACCACATTGACACCTGTAGGTCTCTAGCCTCTTGTCATTTTGCTACATATTTTTCTTGCTTTTAATTAGTGTTTCTTCTGTTATGCAAATGTAGCCCATTGCTTCTAAGTAAAGGGATATTCCTCTCTATCAAATGTCTTTGGAGGAGAAACCTGGGCTAATGTCACTTGTACACAGTTATTAGAATCAAAAGCAACATGAAAGATGACAGTTTTGAATGCGAACTGAATAGAATGCAAGAGCCCCATCTTTTTTGCACTGTAATAGTAATCAATGTTAGAGATTTTCAGCACTTAAAGTCCCTTGTTGAGGGTTAGATCATCACCAGCATCCAAGAGAGAACAAGGAATAAAGGGAGGAGCTCACACCAGGGTCCTCATTTTCATTGTCTTTCAACCATCCCGGACAGCACCCAAAATGCTGTCTTTTGGTCAGGTATTTGAACCTGAAATTAAAATTGTGAAGTGTGGTCTCTGGAGGATTCTTGGTTTCTTTTGTTGTTGTTGTTGTTGTTCGTCTTTCCCTCTTGGTATTGATTTTTCTCATTCCATTGGATGGCTCTATTTTTTTTTTTTTCTTGTTGCTGGGGATTTGTCAGAGTGACATCTGTACGTGATTTCTTATTTATGTTTGTTTTGTACATAAGCACCAGATGCTTCAATTTCTAGCTCCCCAATCAGTCAAGAGAGAGCTGTGTAATAGTCAGGGCTGTGGCTTGGACAGAATGAGGAATTTGCCCAGTCCCACAGCATGGGCATCAGCAAAACGAGACAAACCATCACACAGATATCGCCAATGTGGCTGGTCTCAGCTCTAGTGTACTGAGAAGTGAATTGATAAAGTACACAGCATTTACTACTAAACTAATCAAAGGGACTCGATAAATTTTATAAGTAGGAAATTGAAAGAAAATTTGCAAACATGCCTTTCTGAGATCCTGTTTCTCAGAGAAAGCATTGACTCCAGGAATCCCATGAGACTTTGCATTCACCTGTAACAAATTACACTGCTGTTTTTACAGGTATGATGTCACCTTAACAGAATATTATCCTTGATGTGAATGCAGTTGATATAATCCTAGAAGGTGATGGGTGACAGTGTACTCATACATACCTGCTTTTCATTCACCTTGGAAATAGTAAAGTCATCCCCTAAGATGTCCCAGGAAGCTCAGAATCTGAGATGCTTTGCTTGGTGCTCATGTGTGGAAAACTTGGCATTTCCAAGTCTGTGTGTGTTTGGTTTCCTACCACAACCTTTCCAAGGAGAGACTGGAGAACTGGGAGCACTCTGCTAGCCTATCTGTGATTTTTGTGAAGGTCAGAGTGGCCATAACTGGATCCGATTTGCAGGGAGCCTTGAGGTTTACAGGTATGATACACCAGGAAATATGAGGCAAGAACTTATCTGACACAAAGTAGTTCTTTGTCTATAAAATATGGGGATAGATTCAAACCCACGTTCTCATCCCAATTTTGCCTCTCATAAGCTTTGAGGTTTGGAGAATCCATTTATCTATCCTCTATATCGTATAAAATGTGACAGCTCTGCTTCTTCTTTTTTACAGAAAACCAAAATAGATCATGACAACAGCGTAAGGCTTATCAAATCTTCAAGCAGAAGGCAGAACTGTCATTTGGCAAAGTTGGTAAAGTTGGTATAATCTCCACATGTTTTCTCCTGCTCCTAGCTTCACATACAATCAAAACTCTGGACAGTGGTACTGCTCAGTGGGATCACAATGTGATCATGAAAAAACAAAAAAGCAAGATCAGAACTTCTTAAGCCTTGGTATTCTGCTCCTAAAATGGCTTGTGTGGGGTTAGCGTGCATCACTCTTATATGGATGGCCTTGTCTTCACAAGCCCAAAGGATCCAGTACTATCTGCCTTGTTATATAGACCAGCAAACTGATGCTGGAAGATTGAATAACTTGCTCAACTGCAACATTGGTTACTGGAAGAATTCAGGAGTTCATGTGTTTGATTTCATGTCATATGAAAATATCACCTTTCTATTCAATTACATCATACAACTTGTGCTACTGAGAGTCAAAGCATTCTTTTGGGCACTGAAGAGACACTAAACACCAAAATAGGCAAAGCTTCTGCCTTTAGGAAATCAGTCTTTTAAAGGAAGTTGGATGATCATAATACAATAAACTTAGAAGGATATAATATGCTGAACAATGGTCAATAATAAGTCAAGTCGGGTACGGGGTTGGGGGAGGTGGGGGATCAGGCCTGAAAGTGTGAAGATACACATGACGGAGGTACCTGTGTGAGACCAGTAGGAGGAAGAAACCTGAATGAGTTACTGGAAGCCATGCAAAGGCCTTGAAAAATGGAGTCCTTCTCAGAGAAATCAATGAATTTATGGTTCACAAGGAAGACAGGGGAGGCAAGTTCCAGGACTGGCATGGACAGAGGGCACAGCAGGTCATGTGAGCCATTGCCCAGGAGTTCAACTCAAGAAGGAATGGTTCATGTGGGCTCCTGTCTGCCATAGCACAGGCAGATTTTCTTCTCAATCAAAGCAGAACTCATGAATCTCCAGAGTTCTTTGTTGTTTTCAGTTGAGCATATAAAGTGTCACTCTCTTCTATTCTAATGGTTTGAATCTGTTAATATTAGAAATTTCCCTAAATATGTTTATCTTTAAGCTGAGAGTGAGGATGAAAAGACAAATTTTTTCCCCAGCTTGGAAGTTCAAATCAGATCCTGTAAATTTAATGTAAAATTGTGTAATCTAACCATCCTTCTAAAAGAAATAATCCTCCAAAGAGGCACCTTCATAGCCATCAAGGTCTAATGTCCCCACAGTACAGCTCCCCCTCTGGCAGGATCTGTGTCACATGAAGGATCAGCCCTCCTAACCCCTGTACCTATGGAAGAGTGATCCCCCAATCCCAGTACACCAATCAGATGCTACTTAATACACTCCCCAGCCACTATGAGAAATTAGATCAATCCCCCTTTGCTCATTTAAAGGCCCATAAGCAGTTGCAGCATCAAATTAGTGCTGGTAGATTTCTTCAACTTGGAACACGTTAAAATGCACAGTTGGGTAAGAAGAAATCAATTAAGGCCAGACAGGGTGTTGGAAGTGAAACTATTTGTTTATCTTATGAGTCTGCATTGTGGAAAGGGTGTGTGTGTGTGTAGTGTGTGTGTGTGTGTGTGTGTGTGTGTGTGCATGTGTGTTTACACTGTAGCTCAGATTTAAAATCACTCATGTGTACAGTTTCCATAATTCAATCTATGATTGGAATGGAAACTACCCACAGAGTAAGAGGTTATTGTTTAAAGAGTCAGAAAGGCTTGGATTTGTAACTTTGTAATTTGTAATTAAGTCTGTTGTAGCTTTCCTACCTCCTAAATCTCTGTCAACTGAGTTTAAATTTAGATGAGAAACTAACAATTATTCAGCAAATAGACCATTCACTCACTTATCATAACTCAGATTAAATAGGATAGCATTTGCCTCGCCTCTCAAAGTCATCAGACAAGTGATAAATCCTCATCATCTTTTTCTTAACCACTAACATCTGTTATAAGTGCATGCCCCCAGATATTAAAGGAGATGATAGAGAGAAGAGATTATCAGCATGGGGTTCACGTGCTCTCTCTCCAGGTTCTGTGAACAGAATTCAGGTAGGTCTGTCCACTCCACTGGGAAGGAAAATCGCATCTCTATTTTCACTGGCTCTAATTGAAATGTAGCATTCGCCTTGCTTATGACAACAGAAACTAACCATGGGTGTCAATGGAGTGAGCCTGTGACTTTATCCATCAGAGTCACATTCACTCTTACATGATACTTGCTACTAATACCTTGAAGTATAATTTTCATTCAACTCTTTCTCAAATATATGCTCATCATTAGACTCACTGTTCGATTTATTTTACTGCATTAATCACCAAGCATATCACATTTTTAAAAAGTATTTTGATAACTGCATTTTAATATGACTAATTTGCTTTGTAATCCTACGTACACGTCAAAGGTGTCTACAGCTCAAAATAAAACACATCTTAATTCTCTTGCTCATCTTCTGTCCTTCCTCTTCCTCCTCCCTCCTCCAAATTGTTTTTTGTTTGTTTGTTTTTGTGTTTTGTTTTGACACAGGATCTGACATTGTAGTTCAGGCTGGCCCTGAGCTCAGCCTCAAACTCACATCACAGCAATCCTCCTGCCTCTGCTGCCTGAGTGCTAGGATTACAGGCGTGAGCCACCATGCCCGGCACTGTGGTATGTGGTACTGGTTGCTGCTGGGCGTGAGTCTCCACACCCAGTACTATATGTGGTTACCGAGGATTGAACCCAGGTCTTTGTGCTTGGAAGACAGGTGCCAGAACCACTGAGCTAAATCCCCAGACCCCTCCTCCAAATTCTTGATCCATTTTCCCTCTGAGGAAGATCTAGCTCCATACTTCTGTTTTTTATTTTACGTTTTACCTTTAATGTGAGCTTCTTCATGTAAGAGAAACTACGTGATATGTCAGCTCGTGTGTCTGATTTATGTCACCCAACATGATGATGTCAAGGGACACCTATTTTCCTATGAGTGACTTAAGTTTATCTTACATATAGGAATTTCACACAAGAAATATAAACATTATGTTCTGCAAACACAGACAAAGGAAGATTAAGATGGGTGGAGGGAGGAAAGGATGAAAAGGGAATAAAGATGTGTTATGTTCATGTACCAGCTCCACACAGGGAATGTCAACATTATGTACTGCAAATAAGTACTAATAAAAATAAATATGTAAGAAAAAAGCTTAAAATGATAAAAAGCTAACTTCCAGGAGGACCTGGTGCTAGGATCCTAAGGGGCTTCACGGATGCCAATGTGGGCCAAGAATCTCCCAGTGGTTCCTTTCACAGAGATTCTTCTGCCTGGTTTCTCAAAATGCCAGAAAGCCAACCACACACAAGTCTACTTTGAGTGCATTTCTTTTCTTCTATGGCCATGGTTAGTCGCACACATTAATTTAACTCATAGCATAACGAGTCAAGAAGAACACAATTGGAAATGAGGCAGCTACAATTCTGAGAATTCTGCTAAATACATTTAAGCTTCAGACCCTGTGGGTTGTTCATTCCGTTATTGCCACATTTTATATATGAGAACACTAAGATTAATCAGAGTACAGCCAATCACACTCAACTAGCTTCTTCCAGATCTAAAGTTAAACTGCACTC
Organism: Petromus typicus; assembly: GCA_004026965.1. NCBI lineage: Eukaryota > Metazoa > Chordata > Mammalia > Rodentia > Petromuridae > Petromus > Petromus typicus. Next base: position 26,471 of record PVIR01009576.1, on the reverse strand, counting down.
TGGGAGTGATATCCCTTCACACTATGGCACCAGAGCAGAGTGGTGGTTTCAGGTCACTCTATCTCAAACTGACAGCATTTGAAAAGCAGTTGTTGTAAGGATCCTGCAGAGGAATGTCCCAGTAAAAGATGTGTTCCTCTACCAAGGGAAAATAAATGTTCTTCTCACCAGGGACATGAAACAACTTCAAGAAAAACCTGTGCAGAATTCCCTTCTGAAAATACCTCACTTTCCATACACCTGTACTTACCTGCAGTTACTGCTGTACAACAGCTGCTCTTGCACAATCTCGGGTGCAAACATATTGCCCATTTCTTTGGGTTTGCATTTTGTTATGAGGTCTCCCATGTATATGTAGAAATTAAATAAAATACATATGGTTCTCTCTTATTAATCTGTACATCAGTACCAGGAGGCAAACCCAGGAGGAGAGAGCAAAAATTTTACCTCCTCTATACCACCATCTTTCAAAGTGTATTCTGCACAGCCCTGAACATCTCTGAGAATTTTTCAGAGGGTTTATGAAGCCAGACCTAAAGTTAGAATAATTCAAGGGCATTGTTTCCTCTCTTGCTGTGTTAACATTTACACCAAAGGTGCCAAAGCACTGCAGATAAAGCTTCTGGCTCCTGGGCCTGAAACAATGCAGTTGCACCAAAGAGTATATATTCCACCCCAATCTCTGCCCGCACAGCTATAAAGAAAATAGAAAAAGAAAGAGAAAGAAAAAGAAGCCTGTGTCACTGCCCTGATGGAGTGGTGAGTGTCAGCAATTTGAGTCAGTATGCTGACTCGTAACTGACTACACCTTTTAAAGTATTCTGTGTGTCAAAATAGAAGGAATAGACACATACAGCTTTTCTGTACTGCAAAGTACGATGACTGCCCAGAAACTGGGATTGGGTTGGCAAGCTCCACCCTGGGGCCGCATCTGGCAGGCCACCTGCTTTTGCATGGCCCTTGAGTGGAGTAGAGCTCTTTTTCATTTTGTTTTACATTTTTAAAAGACGGTAGAAATGCAAAAGGACATAAGACAAAAAAATCTTCTGCAGCTCACACAGCCTACATTATTTACTCCCCGGCCTTTACCAAAATAATTTGCCAGCAAAATAAAAGCAAATGAATGATCATCTGAATTGGGAGCAGAAATATATGCATTTTTTTCATAAAGACTATTCTTCCTTGTATGAACCTCAGACAAATTACAGTCATTCAGGATAGATATCTTACAGATAATTTCTCAGAAATTAATGTGTATCATTTCAAGAAAAATACTGGTACTGTTTAGGTGATAATATTCTACTGCTCATGAGTAGCATAAGAATTTTGGAAAACTTAAATTTTTCATGATGAGCTTGATACATTCTACTTTTTCAAGACTTTTCAAATGAGACTGATGGCATTATTAATAATTTTTATTTTCGTATTGCCTAATGAAATGTGTCAATATTTGGAAAACTTGCACAACTCTGTGAATCAATATTTTATAAATGACTATTGAATGATTTCTACAAAATTAGGTAGAGTAAAATATCCATGCAAAATCCAAGGTAGATTAGTGGAGAGATACTGAGTGAGATACCAGAAAACTCACCTTTTGTGTGTACAGTCAGCTGTGTTTTAATGCAGAGAACATGCAACTAAAACCACAGTCTTATTTAGAACATTCTTGTCCCCCACCAAACAACCTCTTGCCCACTTACCAGGACTCCCATCCACTAGTCTTAGCAGCCACTAGTCTACTTTCTTTCATTATAGATTTACCTACTTTAGCTAACACAACCAGATAAAATTCCAAAATATGTGATTTTCTATGATTAGACCCTTCATTTATTTCCAAGGCTCCTCATATTACTTTTTACGGCTGTGTGAGATATAAAAAGACCTAACAAAACTATTTTTCTTGTTCTCACGTCAAAACTGGGACTAAGATCTGTAAAGGCTCATAGAAGACAGGAAAGAACAAAGCAGAGGGGCTCCCCGAAAACACTAGGCAGGGAGAACACAAGAGGTTGCATTTCGGTTACATCCACCTCACACAGCCTCAGACCCTGAGCAGATCTCCAGTCCCTTCTCAACATACATTGTAACACCATAGGACGGGCTTACCCCTTCCTGTAGTTTATGAGAGGCCAGGGCTGGTTTCACTGCAGTGCAGCTTTCTAACCACCTATCTACAGATGGCCTGGATGTCTCACCCTTCACTGGCTTCCTTTCCAAGGAATTTGTTCCTGTTCATTTCAGAGAGGTCTTGTAGTATATTCTCTAAATTATCTAATCTCTTCTTAAAAGACAGCTTGCTACCCTACCTGCACCGATCTTTGACAAATAACTGATATAATTCCCCCTTCTTACTTGTAGTTTCTAATGTTAGAACCTGTTTGAAACCTGTAAAACACCACAGCACACACTGAGATGTGCGTTGATCTGTCTTTTCTCAATCTGCAACTCTGATCAACTCCCTTTGTTTCTTAATCTGCCTGTGCCTCAGTTTCTCTTAAGGATCAAAAGCTTTTTTCCCACTTACTACAGTTCTCCAGAGAACGCCAGTGGAGGGATTCATAATATACCTCGATTCTGACTTGATCTGCTTTAAAGTCAGGTTCAGACCCCACAGGACAAGTCTTCAGCAATGGGAGGTGCCAACTTCATATGCCAATCCCAAGCTGGATCTAGCAACCAGCGGTAAGCCAAGAGTCCCCATGCCTTCTCTTTGAGTCTGGTAATTGGCTAGGATAGATTGAAGAATGTGAGGAAATGCTTTGTGATAGATGACTTGTCACAAGTAATGTATTAAAGGACACCAATGAACACATGGGTGAAGAGATGCAGAGGGTGAGGTGTGAAAGGATCCAGTCACAAGAGTTTCTGTGCCCAAGGAGTGGAGGATCACCCTGCTCCTGACATGAGTACATGTTCTTGTTTATCTGCAAAGTCTAGCTCTTTTGGGTTGGTATGGAGGCATCATTGTACAGACATAACTGACCAGATCATTGGCTACTATCATTTCCACCTTTAACCTCAGTCCAGCCCCTGACGTTGGGCATGAAGGGCAGGGTGGAAAGATGCATCTGAAAGTTCTCAGCTCTAATCACATGGCTCCCTGTCCTGATAGTCACCAGCTAAATCCTGCTCCAGAATAGCCAGGGACAGTATAAACAACCCAGAAATGGATATGAGAAGCCTCATAATGGAACGTCAAAGGCCCTTTTCAACCCAGGAAAAATATCTTGTAGGACTTTCAGCAGGAAGAATATTGGCTCTGCTCTCAAAAATCTAAGTCCGAATCCTAACTGGATCAGTACCATTAGTCTTCCTATCTCTCATCTTCTCACCATATAAGTTACTAAGTCTTATCATTTTAACTGGAGAAACATATAGGCAAATGTTTTTAAATACAAACTCTATCAATGTAAGTTCCTGTTAATAAACCTGAAAGTACTTTCTAGTCCCTAACTCAATGTGTCTTACCTTGGGGGAATGAAGTGGAAAAATGCTAAAGAATCTAGGCAGTATCATTAATATGTATTAATATGAAATCAGAAGAATGTTCTATACCCTCTTCACTTTTTGTGTGAAGGCTCATTGACTAATTAAAATATTCAATAAACTTTTTCCTTTAATTTGTCAGATTTTCCTGAAATATGAGTATTGGCTTTCTTCATTTTATTTTAGAATTTCCTTGGAAGCAAAAGAAAAGAAAAGAAAAGAAAAGCACTGGAGTCTTTATGATTTAAAAAAAATAATGATGGTGACGACAAAAAATAGAAAGCTCCTATCAATTCTGGGGAATGACAAAGGAAAAGAAAGAGAAGGAAGTAGAAGAAAACCCAATTGTGCCATAAAACAAGCAAACCTCCCCTTGCTAGTCTGAGTTTCATGTCCCTTGAACAAGCATCAAGAAGCAGAGGTAACAGTTTCCAAAGGCAAGAATTCTCAAGAGGGAATGTTCAGGCACCATGCGTTAAGTGAGGGAGATGGTCTTGGACCCAAAGCTTCAGCTTATGTCAATTGCCTGGACTCTGCAGAGGAAGAGAATCAATTTCAAACTTAACTGGGTCCTGGACTCTATATGGCTACATAGATTAGATTTGCTGTCCTGCAATGCATTCTTCAGTAATGAGGGAACTTGTCTAGACTTCGGAAATAAGAGAAATCTGCTTGGCTTGAGAATGCTCCTAGAGTAGTGTCTGTGTCCCACAGAGGATCACAGCAGGGCCAGGACAAACCAGAGAGGTCATTACAGCAGCTCCACCCCTGGTCAGACAAAGCCCCTGAGAAAGTGTGTGAGAACTCTAACATGTAGGGTAGGCAGCAAGCTAATGCTTCAGAAGATGTGATCTGGAGAGCAACAAGAAAAATGCCACCATATTCTTAATTACACCTTGTACTGAAGAGACAGTTTCAACCTTATATCTCTAGCATTTCACCTGTTTTTCATTTTATAAAGCTCTGTACTTTCTAACATGCCTGTCCATTTCTACCATTTCTCAGCTGTATCATGTGTAGCTGGATAAAAATGGGAGGTGTCAACTTCCTGGCTCAAATCCTAATCCTTTCTTTTTCTACTTTCCAATCATTAAAAAGAGGGGATGGGAAGGAATTAATGAAAGCACTGATATAGTCTAGGCACAAAGAGCAATACAAAGGTCCATGTGTAGCTAGAACTAAAAACTGCTGGCCCACAGACAACACTTCCTAAGATCCAGCAAAGGTTAATTAAACAACTGCAGCAAAAAAGGCTGAATATAACATATGGAAGCAGATTAGAGGAGTCAAGGTATAATTACATAAATAAATACTTTTGAAATACCAGATGCTTGGAGTCAAGTTGCCTTGGTAGGACTTCCGGTCAATGGCGTGTGATTTCAGAGAGCTCAACAATTTGTTCACAGACCTGAGACTCACCACACTGTTGACCCTCATGCTGGGAAAAGGCTCAGAGGGTCAGTTTTCCTCACAAAACTTTAGTTTTACTCCATGTCCACTGCTCCAAGTCCCACCTGCTGTTCAGTGACTGATTTTTAAACTGAACAATATTTGACATGACTTTTTTAGAAGGGTGTTCTTAAGTCATTTTATAGAAGGAAAATATGATAACCTTATTAAATTACCTGCCCTTGTAGACTGGTAATGGAACAGGCCTGTCCCCCGAAGGCCTGGACTGAAACATGATACATGGTGAAAGCTACTGCCATCTATTGTGTCCAGCTTCAAGGTGAGTGAGACAAGAAGCAACTTTTCCCTTTCAAAGCCCTGCAGGAAAGCTGATTCTAACTGGAGGGACGGATCCAGCAGGACAGACAAAGTTTAGGGAGATTTTTAGTTTTTTGGAGTTAATTGTGGAAAAAAAGGTCAGTGTGAATCCTTAGGGACATTTAAAGGGTTGGAATTCAGTGTAATGGACTTTACCAGCCATATCGTGGCTTCTAGCAATCTCGACTAAACACTAAATGTTGTTATACAATAAGGCAGTCAGCGCACGTCTGCTCACTTCCTTGAGATACTAGGCAGATTGTTTTTCTCTAACAAGAAAAAAGTCTCTAATCCAAAGGGAGCTAGAGAAAGTGCAACTAATATACTGTACAAACTAATATGCTTTGCTAGCCAACGATCTGCCAAGAACTTCTGTAGACATTTTCATTTACTGTATCTATTTAATCCTGGCAATAGTTCCTCCAGGTCAGTATTTTCATTTGCCTTTTACAGATAAAGAAATCAAAACTCACAATGTTGAAAAACCCATGTAATTTATTTAAGTTAAATTTAACAGTTTGTAAACACCAAGCTTCTGAGATATCTTTAATGTCAAAGTTGTTACTTGAGAAAATGGGATATAATATAAAGATAATGATCTTTACAGCAAGTCCTTTGCTTTCAAATCTGGGTTTTTTATTGACTAGCTAAACGATATTGGATGAGCTACTCCTAAATCTCAAGACCCCTGACTGTAAAATAAGAAAATCACTCCTGTGTATTAAGGAGTATTGAGTATTCGGTGTACCTATTTGCAATCATATGGATAGTCACATAAATACACATATGTACATAGCCACACACGCCCACATGTGCATTCCCATGTACACGCTACACTGCATCTGAAACACCACTAATTAAAGCTGCATTATTAATTTTACACTGTCCTTGAGATAGCAAAGTTGATCTTGAAAATGAGTTTTCCATAATCCCTGTTTCTCCACAAAGGGTACATTTCAGGATGTATCCATTGGAGGCCAGAAACCACAGATAGTGCCAGACCCTACATAGTAAGTTGTGTTTCTCTTACACATGTACAGCTATGATAAAAAGCTAAAATACAAACCAGAAAAATCCAGTTTTTAAATACCTGGCAAGAGGGTACTTGTATTTCAGGTGAAAAGAATATGCATTTTAGAACTATCTTTTCCTTTATTTGAACATTTTAGAAAGTTAATATTTCTTCAAAGCACCCAATAATTTTTATCACTTATTCATGCAAGCTGTTTGTTTTTATTTGCACCTGAGATGGGAACCTAGGTTTGGGAGCTCTGAGCTCATCATCTGTTTCCAGGGTGGCTTTGTTTTGAAATATCTCAACCCATTGTACTTTCCTACTGTGGAAGCAGCAGAGAAAACCCCGTGTAGACTCACACTAGGCAGAGCTGGAAGAGATCATCAAGAAGCTCACATATAACTTGATTCAGAAAGAAAGTTACAGTAAGAAACATGTAATCAATAGTTTCTCACAGGCCAAACAGCTAGTCAGGGTACATATAGGACCAAACAAGTGCTGAGGTCATGCGCTCGCCTTGCTGTGTGTCCTAGTGTCCAGGTAGAACAGTGACAATGACAGAGGACATGGGTTGGGGAGAATGTTTTAGATATGGCAATGCCCTGACTTCAGAGTATATTAAAAATCTGAATGGGGACCATCTCATGGATTACACACACTGTCCCTGGGAGTTACAGAAAAATAGCTCCTGGCAGCTAAACTCTTTCCTAAAGCTTTTCATTTTGGATTAAAATATTTGAAATCCTTACACACATGGGTGACCTAAAGTTTTCAGGCTATTCTTTTATAAAAGAAGATTATAAATCATAAACTTTACCCTCCCTGTGAAACCTGATCCTATATGGCAGTTCTTATATTTCTTAGAGATTAGGAAACTCTTTTCTCTATAGAATGTACTCCTTTTAAAGAGTACAATGTGTTTCCTGCGTTGTTGCGCTAAGGTTGGAGCAGGAACAATATCTTGTCCTTCCTCAGATCTTGAGCACATATGGTCATGCTAAATGCAGCATTATTTGCCTATATTTGTAACAGAGTCCTTACCATCTCCCTCTGAATTTTAGTTGACTAGAAGTATAGCTGCAGTCACTAATATACACAGGAAGAAACAAAACAAATAGACATACTCAGCTGAAAACAAGGATGCTTGAACAAAGAATAAGATGTGGAGTTACACATCTTCCCCAGTATCATGGGTTTGAGCCAACAGGTGAGCGTCAAGATTTAGCAATTGTTTATGAGAAAGCATATGAGACTCCAGCAGAAGCAGAGCATTCTGGCACTCATTGGTTAAGTTTAGTAGAAGGCTTATCTTTCCCTTTTCCCTCCCTTTTTCCTAAGAATGTAGAATGGCATTAGTGCTCTTTAGTTGCTGGTCAGCCAAAGAGGGAGAAAAGTTGTGGCCACAGAGTGATGTAGCGATGGAGGAAATGAGCAGCTGGGAAGTTAATGAGATGACCCAGTGAGACAATGAGGCTTGGATTTGCTGTAGACCAACATGTGCCAATGTCCTGGGATGGTTGAAAAGAACTGGTGGAAATGGATCCAGTCAAAGGAGGCTTTGTTATTTCTAGAGTCTGGAAGGCCTGTGCACAGTTGGATTTCCTATACAAACCTGAAGGATAGCAAGTAAAATCGAGGCTGACTCCTTTGCACTAAACAGCAGTAACAGCAAAGGCAAAGTTGTTCATGAAGAGGCTTGAGTTGCTTTCACATTTTAGGCATTCTGATTGTAATATTTTTAGAGCATTTCTCACCCTATGATTTCACCCTATATTTCTTGCCCAAAGCAGAGACGTGAACTCTAAGTTGTCCGTTCCATAGATTGGTTCAGCCATCTCAGATGTCCTGTCATGTCCCATCAGGGCCTCCCATGGACCCTCCAGGTCTTCCTCATGCCTTGGTCCTGTACATATTTGTCACAGTCAGCTCTCTGTTCTCCTACTGATCTATTTGCCCCCCAACTTCTTTCTTCCTTCAACTCCCCTCTCCAGGGGCTCTTGCTCAACTATCTTGCTGTCTATGTTCAGAGCTCTGAGGTTTTCACAGCATGTAGGTTTAAACCCTCCCAGCCTTCAAATGTATGGATTGTACTCAGTGACAAACAGAAGCAAGAAGTTGGCACAGTGACATGTTTGACATTGTTGGTTAATTGGAAGTTTCACATATTTTGAGCTGGGGGACTTGGAGAGTCAGAGGCTCAAACGGTGTCAGACATCAAGAGGCAGCAAGTTCTCTGCCAACCACACACTGGTGAATTTATAGATCAGGCAGAAATATTGTAAAACACATCAAAGATACAGAAATTCTCCTATAGCAATTGTGGTGTCACAGAAACAGACCAGATCTAAAGAAAAATAATGTGTTTAAGGCTTACTCTGTCAGCAAATCAGTGTGTCACGCTAGTCAATTCACTTAACATCTCTGAGCGTGTGTTTCCTTACATAAAATAAGGGCTACAATATTTATGCTTATGCTCCCTGTCTTTCTCACTTTTTCTCATTGCTTAGACAAGATATTCTGCATCCAAAGTTAAAGGTTTGTTTAGTTCAGTTTGTAGAGCTTTCAGTCTATAGTTGGCTGGCTAGAGGAGAAACAGTCCATGGTAGGCGGAAGACAGCCAAAGCAGTAAGCAGCAGAAGCCCTTTCTATGCCTTATATTCTATCCAGGATACAAACCTCTAGAGGCACTCACATCCAGGATGGGCTTTCCCATTATCCATTCCCAGAATGATGTCAAACCAATCAGTGCAATAATTTAGTGATCACATACCCTTGATCACAGCATCACACACAATCCCTGCCTCATATACTCCACATTGCAACCACTGCTGAAAAGTCCCACCTATACCCACAAGAGGCTTTGAGGAGACAACTAAACACAAACCACCATAGTCTTTCTTTATAGGACCTAAATAGTATTCTGGATTGTACAGAAAAGGAGTTTAACAGCAAAGCAGTATTAGACTAGACCTAAAAAAAATTTCTGCCAGTAGTCATCTATAAATAGTGGAGTATGACAGAAAACAGCAAGTGGGAATTCAGTAAACTGGAATGAAATTACAAGTTTGAAACAACATAGAAAAATGTACTTCAGACTACAAGAAAAGAAAGATGTAAAATCTTGAGTGACAAAGAATCTCTGAATAATGGCCTTTCAGTCATTTTTTTAAAAAATTATTTTTCTGTATAGCAGCCTTTGGGAATCTTCCCTAGGGTGGTTAAGCCATGTCCTCAAAAATGACTACTTTAGGGGACAACTGTCACTGTGTACTTGGTGCCAGGATTTCTGCTGGGAGTTGGAAATAGCACCATGGATGAAGTGGCTCAGCTACTGAATTGCCAGTAGAACAAGTTGCCATAGATGTGACCTCTGTCAAGGTGGGCAGAACAGGCCAATGAGGCCTTGCCTGGGGAATCCAGTAGTCAGGCAACACCACACTTCTGGGGTGGGAGGAGTGAGTTCTGGGGACTGGACTCTGTGCCTTCCCACTGAGCTCCACCCCCTGCCCTCTCAAATTTGAGACAGGCTCTAGCTAAGTCAGTAAGTTCTCCAAGCAATTTCAGCCTTTCTGCCTCGGTCTCCCAAGAGTGCTAGGATTACAGCCACCATGCTTGGCTGCTCTCCTTTAAAATCTTTTTAAAAACATTATGAGTTGTCATTCTGAAAAGGAGAGGTTTTTTTTTTAAGGGGAGATAAGTAAAGGACAAAAGTTCAACATGGTATTTCTATTTTAAAATACACTCAAGGCAGTATCTAGCATCTTCCAGAACTTGACCTGCAAATTCACTGGGAAATAGAAAATATTCAAAGGGAAAAGGTGAGTAGGGGTAAGTAAAAAAGGAAAGAAAATAATTTGATAGTAAACAAAGGAAGCAAAGCTTACGTATGTGAGAGGGTTGTAGGTTGGACAGAGGAATGAGAAAAAATGAAAATTAAGTTGTGTAATAAACTGGCACAAATTCTCAATGTCAAGTGTGATCACAATATGTATATAAAATGTACAAAGAAAATCAATTTTAAAAAAAGAAATATGGACATACACATAGACACATACACAACACATATCCAAATAGCCACAGTTGCTAAATGACTAGAATGTGTTCTGATGAGCACCCTCCGAGGAAATATCAGCCTCATGTGGACATCTCAGAAGTGTGTGTACAAACCTGGAGGGGCTTGTTCAGCACTGGGCATGGTCCCTTAATGTAACTAAAAGATCCAGTGAAAATGAGATGTAAGAAGCTGCTGCCCGTGTTCTACAGAGAACGTTTTTCATGGGTAAAAATATATACTAAAATAATGACAAAAATATACTAACAACATAATCCAGTGATAGTCACTTATTATGAATAAGTCATATATGTGCACACGTGTGACTGTCAGCCTGACACAATGACACGAGCCCACCACAAACACATAATACATTCTTCTGACGGCTCTGGGCAGCAGGACTTTTTCAGCTCCATTATAATTTTGTGGAATTACCATCATATAGGCAGTCCTTCATTTACAAAAATGTCATTATGCAGAATGTGACTATTTATACACAGAGAAATATACATATGTACATATGCATACGTATTTTTTCCTACAGTCTGGATTTAGTAACACGGAAATAACACATTGGTAGCTAGCAAATATGGTTTGTTCATCATTCCACCATAAGCATTTTTCAATTCAAAAGGTACAGCTTTTGAAAACTGTACAAAAAGGAAAGTGTATTTTTCGATTTCTGCTTAGGAGGCATTTTTTTGCAAACACTGTAAAAAGTCCATGAAAAATGTTTACTATGATTGAACAAATAGGAAGAACTGAATCATATGCTCAACTCAGGAGAGTACTCCTAGTCAGCTACCATCACTTCTAGGCTTCGACATTAGCATTTAAAAAGCAGAACACTTTCATGGTGCTTCCGAAGCTGCCCAAACTCAGCTTATTGCTTAAAAAGCAGTGACATTGTCAAATGCATCCGATACCAGGCTGCTTATGTACCCCTTTAGATGCAGACCTAGCATAAGGCAGAGTGGGGGAGTCCCAAAGACCAAGGCCAAATAGAGAGTAATTATCTGTGAACATGGCCAGCAGTAATTACAATGCAGCTCCAAACCTATACATGGGTGATTATAGCTCAGCGGCCAATTTCTATGGTTTTATTATTATTAGAAAAAAGTCATAGATAATGTGGAAGGAAATGGCAGGTCATCTGACCCCTGAGTGTGCTTTATTCAGTTGAGCAGTAAATGCTTCTACCACTTCCTGAGAGAAGCAATTCCATGATCTGGTAATGGCTATTGCCAGGAATCTGTTTATTCCTGGTGGTCAGCTGACATTTTTTCATATTTCCCTTCATCCTGCTGCTCTTAGAAATTCCATCTCCTTGGAGCATTCTTAATTTCAGCCCTAACCATCCCTCTCTGCTCCTCATGAAGAACAAGTAGTCTAAAAATGACAGCATGTAAAACATACAGATTCATCTTAATGAGTCATTATTATTGTCTTTCCACAAGCTGATGTGTAGAGTCATTTTTATTTTTACCTTACATGGTCCAAGTACAAAAGGGTAGAAACTGTTTAATTCATGAGGAAACTGAGGCAGGAAAAGGTTGAATCATTTATCCATGTAAGGTCTGTGTGAAGCTTGGAATTGTGCAAAATGAATAGGATGCGAAAAGGTTCATCCCCAAATCATCAAATGTTACTTCGGATGATGGCAAGATGTGGAAGTACCTGTGGTGTGTCACACAGGCAGCACCCTCTCAGTACTGCAGGTGTCCCCTCTGAAATACCAAAAAGGATCCTAATTGGTCACCTGTAAGACTTATTTTCTTGTCAAGTTTTTACTTTTTTTTTTTTTCAAATCAAATTGTACCAAAGGAGAGAGGCATCTTCACAGATACAGAATGATTTGGGGGGTGTGAAATTGCTTTTCTACATTGTTTGGGGTGCATTACGTATTTTACTGCGGGTGTCCCTTTATGACAAGATCAAGTTTTGACTAATGATATAAATAACGATGAATATCTGCAGAATATTTCAGACTATACCAGAACTTTCAATGCTATTTTATGAGCTCTGACTTTCACATGGCGAGTTACATGGTGTCACCATCTTTGCTCTCCATTCAGAGATGAGCACATACAATCCGTTTGGACACTTAAATGCCTGCCTTAGGTCTGCACTTGAATGTGTATCTTGATTTCCAGTCCCTGTCCTTCAGTTTCTATTACATGGCTGCTCATTTAGATTCACTGATCAGCTTCTCAGGGGTAGCAGCAGCCCAAGGTGGTGGAGCCCAGGCTGGGTCTTTTCCTAACACATCACTGCCACACTTCCTGCACTTTGACCCCTCAGGTCCTTTATGGTTTAAAAGCTCTGTTGTGATGGTTGATAATTTTGTTTCAATTAGATGATGATCTCAAAAAATTAGAGACAAGCAAAATGATCTCTCTCTATTTCCAGCCACATAATTCAATAATAATCCAAGACACAGTGCCATGCCGTACCTCGTTTTATTTTACATCTGACATCTCGATGGTTATGGAAATGGACTGTTGTTGGGAAGCCTTGCACTGGGAGAGCAGTCAATTCATTAAAATGACAAGATCCTTCCTCTGTCACAGATTCAGAGACTCAGGCACTAAGATGCAATAGCCAGAAAGTGCTGAGAACAAAGGCTACCCAACTGGCAACTGTAGATTAGCTGGGACGGGAACCTCACCAAGATAAATAGAAGTTACTTTCATTGAGGATGAAATGAAATGGTTGTTTTGTTTTGAGGCTGTGGAAGATGATATAAAGTTAAACCCTCTGCCAGCAGAGCTTCAGGAGTAGACTGTCAGACACATTTAATTGATTTCTTTATGGGAGTAGCTGAAAATAGAGCATCCCAGGGAATCTGCTGCAATTTTCTCACATTTCAGCCTGGGCAGTCAGGAGAGGAGGACAGAGAGGCCCACAGAGGCGCACAGGGCTTACTTGTTTCTGGGGCAGGAATAAAAGCCCAGCGGTAGCACCTGGCTAAGGGAAGCAGAAAACTACTTTTGACTCCTAACTTGCAATTGTGCAGATCCCTCTGCCCCAGCCCTGCTAAGTAGTGTGAGGGTCCTTGGAGCATTTTATCTCTTTGCTATACTGCTTTATTTAACAGCACTAGCAAGGCAGGTCGAGTTCCCTGACAAGAGCCAGTGGAAAGGTCTGAACTAGTATTTTCACCTGGGTTACTGAGTACGTGGTCAGCCAGCCCAGGGGAGAGGACCACAGCAAATGGCACCCTGTCTGCCTGCAAAGGAGCAACAGAGCCCTTGTTGGGAGGAGGGCGCCATGTGCAGGCCAGTCTTCTCTATCAATAATAGACAAGATGAGATGCTGACGTTCTTTAGTGGAAGGTGCTCTGCGAATGCAAAGTGCTTTGCTAGCAGTAAATTATTAAGCCTCCCTACTGCTGTGGGAAATGAGCTGTTGTAATTTTACCAGTTTCACAAACAGAGACACTGAAGCATCAACAGCCGTCTTTCTCAATTTCTCACAATTGGCCAACGAGGTCAAGAAGAGAAATAACAGAAGCAAGGGCAATTCCGAGCCTGTGTGATCTGCCATGCTTTCTAATGCTTCCCAGTGCTGTTAAGATTTTTAAAATAATAATAAACAATGGCATGTTCTATGTACTTGGCATCAGGGTGCATTAATTTTAATAAAAAGAAAATTATGTGAATCCTCAAATGCTTTGGATCCTAAGCAATGTCAGACTTAGAAGTATCATGTGGTTTTTAGATAAGTTACTCAGTTTTCATGGATATTAATGCTACATCTCCTAAAAGAGTACAATGAACTTTGATTTCTCCCTTCCCCATCTTTTTTTTCATTTTTTTATCAGTACATGTATGAAATCCATCATGATTACAACTCACCATGGGAAGCTGAATATGTCTACCACATGTTTTAATTTTCTTTATGTCCCTTTCCACTGCCCATCATCTATCTCTTTGCCCCTCTTCCTTCTTAGTGTCCTGAATAGCAAAGAAAAATCAACTGAGAGAGACAGAAGTAAGAAGCCCAGACTAAGGCTGCATTCTGGCCTGTGAAAAAGAAAATGTTTATGTTGACGTTCTGCTAAGAAAGACCCTTTGCTAGAGATGATTGTTGCTTCTCTCAGGAGCCAGGATGGCTTGGAAGCCTGGAGATGAGATACTCATATATGTCATGTCCAGGGGCTTTAGCCTAGAGGATGTTATTGGAGAGGACTGACTGTGGAGCCTGGTGTGCATGGGGGCTGCCTTGTCTTTTGTAAATTGTTTTGAAGGCAAGATGTGTGAATGTCTATGTTTATGTGTTTATGGCTGTGTGTGCATGCACACATGCATCTGTGTGTCTGCTTGATCTCCCATTTTTCTGTAGGGCCAGCAGGACTGCACAACTGTGGATTCTGCAGGGGTCATGACCGCTTTCGAGGCCATAAAGGAATGGTCCCAAAGGATGAGTTAGCAGTCATTCCATGATCACCCAGATCAAAGGCTCCCTTGAGGAAGAGAGAGCTGGAGTGAGGAGCAGGGGTTGAGAATTGAAACCAAAGCATAAGGAACACTTGTCCTGCCAACTACACTCCATGGGGCTTGACTTAACAGAGGGACAGAGAATCTAGTCATGTCTCCTTTCTTCACCAGCACAGCTCTTGTAATAGGAAGGAAGTTCCAAGGCCACCCCAGAAGAGTGAAGACACACCGGATGTCATGGAGGTGGCACTGTAAGATCAAAGAGAAGACATTTCTGCCCTCCCCTGTGTAAAAGTTAATGGAAGGAGATGGGTGGATGGAGATTGTAGACTGTAAGACTGTAACTAAAGCAGCACACCGTCATCCTCAAAGAGCATAAGAGGACAGGAATACGTCTGTGCATCCAGAAAAATACCTACAACTTGCAAAGAATGACCCTGAAGTGGTAAAAAGAGGGTGATGGTGGAGGGGAAGCTTCTCTCAGGCACAATTCATCCAGGGATGAGCTGAAGCCTTCGGGTGCAGACACACGCCAGGCTGCCCTGGCAGCTTCAAAAACAGATGTACTTACCGAGCTCATTTGCCAGGTGTAGCAAACATAATGATAGGTGTTGGGGAAAAACAATCAAATGTTGTAGATTTAAATCCTTGTAGAAATTGTAATTATTACTACATTGTACATTAATCAGGATAAGCAGGAACATTTATAATCTCTCTTATAAGCTCTGAGATGATATATGCACATTCAACTCTTTAGCCACATGATATGATTTCAGCAACTACATGCAACAGATATTAATTCCATTTTAGAGATTAGAGAGCTAACACTGGGAGAAATTAAGTAACCTGCCTGAAGACAGAGGTCCACTCTGATGCCAACTCTACACGCACTCTTTCCAGCAAAAGTGAGATTTCAGTCTCAATAATGCTGTATTAGAAATGCTGTATTGTAAACAGCAATAACATTAAGACAATAAATACTGTATTACTTATATGTCAGAATGGCTTTCATCAAGGGCAAAAGATAATAAGTGCCGATCAAAATATAGAGAAAAGAGAACTCATGCACATTAAAAGAATAGAAATTAGTACAATCATTACAAAAAAACAGTACAGAGGTACTTCAAAATTAAATGTAGAGCTTCTATATGCTCCAGCAATCTTACTACCGAGTGTTCATTCAAAAAGCAGTCCTGGTACTTTGAAGAAATATTTGCTTGCTATATTCATGGAAGCATTGTTTACAATAATTAAGATGTGGAATCAGACAAAAGGTCAATCAGTGGATGAATGGATAAAGAAAATGTCATGGTATTCAAGGATAAATGGAGGAATTTGAGCCATTTGTGGCAAAACAGGCAAACATGGGGTGTGCTGCCCTAAGTAAAATAAGCCAGACATGAAAGACAGCGATACACAAGATCACTTACATGCAGATCCTAAAAACAGTGAAACACTCAGAAGCAGAGTTGAGTAGGTTACTGGGTACTGGAGGGTGTGGGCCATTGGGAAGATGTCAGCCTAAGAATACATTTCAGCTGGGCAGGAAATTAGCCTGAGAGATCTATTGTGCAACATGGAGACCATGCTAATAGCACTGTGCTCTTAGAAATTGCTGAGTAGACTTTAAGTGTTCTTACAACACACAGTAGCTGAGACAATGCTAGTGTGAAGTAACTCGATTCAGCCACTCAACAAGGTACATATATTTCAAATCAACACATTGTGCAAGATAAATATTCATAATTTGTATTTGTCAACTAAAAATAATTTAATCTTAAAAATGATCATTTACTTTTTTTTAAGGTCTGTTCTTTACCATCCGCCTTCCTCTGTGGGAGAAGGCACTGGGAACTCAGACAGCTGCTCTGCGTTCCTCTCCTCCCATCACACTGGGCTCGGTCCCTGGGACCCAGGAACCATCTCCTGGGTGAACAGATGCTTTGAGCTCTGCAAAACACCCCAGAGCATCGATCACTGCCCAATTCCATGAGCTGTTCATCGACGTGTGCATACATTGGCTCTGTCTTCTATCTGTTGTTCAGCAAAACCTTCTTTACCAATAGACAAGTCTGCTTCTAGACAAGGTTTTAAGGTTTTCCAAATCAGTGCTGTCCACACTGGAACACCCTTTCTTCTTCCTAGAACTTCCTTACCCACCTTGTAACACTCTCTTCCTTAGCAATAGTGAATTATAAAATGTGACATCATTTTAATTATTTATCTGCTTCCTTTGAGGGCACAGATTTTGTTGGGTTGTTTGCTCTATACTTCTGAATTCCTAGAACATTGTCTGTTGTGTAGCTAGTACTTAAAAATTATTGCTTAAAAGGCGAACAAGAGGAAGCATGCTTTTTATCTTTAAAAAATATCCAAAAAATGAAAGTGGAACTCTAAAAGCATCTTAAGGCAGGAGCTACTTTTTTCTTAACTATTTGGCTTCTCACAAGTCTAAGAGATCATCATGTCCCTGTCATCTGATGCGATCTTCCCCACCTGGTGAGTGTACAGGTGATGAGAGGACCTCATTCTAGAATGGCCTGGGAAACACATTTATACTTTGACCCCCTCAATCCCATAACCAACCCTCAAGGCTGGCACTGTGCTCATCCCCAATTTATGGAAACAAATGTAAATCTGCTAGTAGTCAGATGCAAAAGGAAACTATCCCTAGTGTATCTGACTCTAGAAAATTCTTAACTACTGTTCTCAGATGTTGAATTTACTCCTGGGAGTGATGACTGTGCAAGTAAAGGGACTCATGAAAAACACTTCACATTCTCGAATTTGCTACCATTCTGACGATGTGATTTCTCCTTTTCCCAACCCACCTGCTCCCTGCAACATATGCAGTATCATTGGTTACATTGTAGGATGGAAATTTCTGTCCCTGTCAGAGCTTTGTTATCTGGAAAATTCAGGGACAGGTCACACAGAAACAATGAAGACATTCTGTTATGACTGGTGTTTAGATATCTCCCCGAGCCTCATGCAGATGAGGGAGAACTTTCTTTTTTCTGGAGGTGGCTGAATCTGGGTTGTATGATGCTGGGGTTAAGAGTGTGAGATTTCTCCCTGACCCAAGTAGTCTGAATGAGATAAAAGGAGAATAAAGACTCTATGAAGGTCTTTTGTTACCTTTGCTGTCTTGCGTGTGCCATGCTGCTTCTCCTCTGAGTACACATTTGCTCAGAGCTGCTTTGGAGCCAGCTAATTAAGGACTGAATCTTCTATGAATTGTAAATCAAATAAACCTTTTCCCTTTGAACTTTAGGTGTTGGGTATCTCGTCAGAGCAATGAGAGAAAAGTAATGGACACACTTACAATGTCCTGTGAGGACACCCAAGCTTTGCTCACGGCCTCGAAACCAAAGCTTGGAGGGTGAAAGCAGCCCTGTACTTATTGTCCTGTGCTGTCCAAAAAGAGGCTCACTTCCCCTGGCCCCTGCAACAGTCACAAACCACCAACAGATTCCATGATCACTGTGAAACGAGGCTCAGTTTAGATTTCATGAAAATTCCATCTAACTACTTTGTAAACTTGCTTATTGTCCTCTTTTCCCATTGATGTTACTGTATATCCACATTAAAATTAATCATCTTAGTAGATTTAAATGTTCCCAAGGATGGGTCTAGAACCAAATTTGGAGATTTGCCTTCTTCCTAGGAAACCATATTAGTTTTGAAGTATGAGGGACCTACAGACATGTCCCTTACTACTTTTTTACTCATTGCAGCACTATAAAGATTATATTTAAGATTTCTTAAAGCTTACATTCTTAAATTAACTTAAATGTAAGCTCCTTACATTATTTGAAGAAAATAATGTAAATTAAGGAAGAAAGATTAAGAATTCACCTGGAGTGTAGGCTGAACAGTTGTACAGGGAAGGAGGGTAATACATTCATTTTTTTTAAAAAGTCACTGAAAGGTAACAAAGAAATATGAAGAGATGAAGAGCAACCAAAGCAAATAAAGATATAAGAAAGTATAAGGAGAAAGTGTTAGAGGGATTAAAAGGCAGCCAAAGCATCAGTAACTTCCTTTTGTATACGTGGTTAAGAACAAAACGCTGCTCAGATATAACAAATTCACCCTTCGTTCTTGGCCCTGTGGTGTTTTAAAAATAAGTAGCTGAAGAAATAACTAATTACCCTGTCACACTGGATGAGACACCTGCGTTCACACCAGCCCAGGGTTAAATTTCTTGTTACTCTCCATTAAAAAGAGGGATGTGTCCTATCGGGGTCTAGGGCCTCTCCTGTGTTTCTATCTATATTTAATGACTGAAATCAATTAAATCATCCTTTTAGTCCCATGACATTTTGTCAATCAAACTCGGTGTGGGCATTTTCACTATTATTATTGTCATTATTGTTTTCAATGATAAACTATCAGAGCTCAGCTAGGTTGATAGAAAATCTATCTGAGTCCTGGCTGTCAAAATGGTATTGCTGATTACTTTGAAGAAACCTGCAGCAGTGTTGAGAGAAAATAATCACCAAAATGATGCAAAGAAGTAATTAGGGAACAGTCTTTTCTTTCTTTCCCTGTCCTATTTTTTTTTTTTCAAATTTTCCCACCTACCAAACTATGTTCTTTGGAAGATGTACTTTAACCTTAAATTCTTTGGAAATATTCTCAGAAAGATTTTTTAGATCTCTCCCTTTTCTTGCCTGAGTCTCAGGAGAAACAAAGTTGTTATCATTGATCAGAACAGACAGATAAAACCACCAAGAGATGAGCCTTGAGCAGGCAACACAGAACTGGAAGTAACCTTACAAATGAAGCCTTAAGATGGTTGAATGGGAAACTCCTTTGACAGTCTGTTTTCAGAGGAAGGACCTGGTATTAGGGGCACTCTGAACAACAGAAGAAGGTGAGAAACTGGAGATTCTTGCTTGGACAGTGTGCCAAAGTATTAGCAAAATTTCAGAAAATTTAACTACAAAGGCTTTTGTTAATCACCACAGAAATAACTTCCCCCTTACCAACTCCCAGAAATGAGTTAAGATAAATAATAGCTAAGTAAATATTTAAGGAGTGGTCTCAGATCCTAATGAAACTTTGATATGTCTGAAATATAATCAACAGAACCCGATAGCCATGCCAATGGTTACATCTGAATATACTCAAAGAAAAGCACATGTGAACTTCAAAGAGCTTGAAGTTTTCCAGTTATTTTCTTATGAAGAGTGGGACATTCATCTTACCTGTGATTCACTAAATAGCTATGAACTGATGAGTCCATGGCTCTGCTACACTGAAAAGTTTAATAACCTTGCAATCACCGCTCTCAATCACCTTGATCAAATCACTTCTGAGGCTCAGTTTTCTCTTCAGCACAATGAGAATAATATTAAATTTTTAAAGTTCATAAAAATCACTGATTTATACATTGAGGATACTCATAAATAATACCTATTTGTCTATCAACTCATCCATTTGTCTATATAAGTAATGTTTATTAATGTTCTCCTTCGTGGTAGAGACTTCTGGGTGGTGTCACCAGTCTGGGATCCTACTGGCCCTTTTATTGCCAGGCATCCAGTAAATTGTCAATTTTTAAAATCTTGCACTACGTTACTGCAACCAAGGGATGAATAGTTGTAAGAATTGCACTAAGGAACACAGGTTCAATCAATTCTAACAAATACAATTTGGAAAATGATAGAGCTGGATATACTTTGCATAAGGTTCTGTCAAATTTAAAACAAAAGTGCAAACCACAGTGCATGTAGGTCCTGACCAACTATGATTTTAAGGATCCTCATGACTGCCTGAGTCCAAAATGAGTCCAGGAGAAGGAAGAAAATATTCACACTGCAGAAGTCTGGGATCGATAGCTCTTGACCATCACTTCTTCCCTATAAATCTTAAGCCCAGCAAGTACTCACAGAAAGGAGTGTCAGAGCACACAGAGGGTGAGATGTCTTGAGAGCAGACATATTGTCTTTCAAAGCCCAACCTCTGAAGTATCCTAGCGACTTCTTGGGGCAAACCCTTTAAGATCTGAGTTCAGGGCCATCCCATTGTGTCTCTTTAACACTACCAGTCAGACTGTGGAGGAAACATCATTACTCAGAATTTCACCTTGCAAATAAATAGCTGTGAACTGCAGCCAGAAGCAATGGAATCTCTCAAAGACATTATCTGGAAATAGTCAGCGGACGGCACCTCCAGTCCCATTAATCATCCTTATGCGTACAGTTCTTCTTAATGGCTTTTATGGTTTATCCTTTGAACGCCAACAAAGAGTGTGATTTTTCCTGGGTTATTCTATTAAACAGAAATCAATATCTAATATAAATGTGTCTACACTAGGGTGTTAGAAAAGGCCAGGAATGAGCTAGAACCTCAGTTTTATCTCCCCCTGCCAAGAGGAATGTGGAGACTAAAGATTAAAAGAAAGGCCAGATATGCCTGGAGCTTTCTAAGGAAGCAGAGGCTGCCTGCTTAGGAAAGGAGAGCCTGATTATCACTGATCGGGATTTTAGGGGAAAGGGATGTGGTTTTTTGCTTTCAAGACAGGTAGAAGGGGGGGAAGGGGCAACCACAAACTGAAGAAGGAAGCAAAACTAACAAATGCTGAAATTTCCCCTGGGGAGTGATTTTAAGTGCGGAAACAGGGCTGGCTGGGGTTGTGCCCAGAGAAGGGCAGAAGCGAAAGCTCTGCCTCAGAGTTCTCTGCCAAGCACACCTGAGGAGGCAAAGCCGGCTCATCTACCCGATGTCTTCTCAGCGCACCAGGGGGCAGCGATAGCCTTTTAAAAATGATATACGTCCCACAAAGTGAGAAGCAGCAGCCACCTTTGGCAGAGAAGGATGCCTGAAATGTGAAATCTGTCTTTTCAACTTGCACAGAAGGTTTGAACCTTTCAGTTGTGCAATTCATGGTCAGCACTTCCAATAGCAGTCGGTGACAGAAACTAAGCTGGCCAGCAAGGGGAGAATAAAATCTGAGAACAGAGCCCTCACTGAAAAAGTGCTTTTCTTAAGTGGTGAAGCAATCTTCCTTCCTATGAGGGTAAAAGAAAATGTGAGACCCTAAGATTAGAAAGAATTAAATCAAGGTGTCAAGCAATGAACTTAGCGGGGCGGCATGGAGTAGAGAGACCCCAGCTTGCTGCCAATTACTCGTTAACCTTAGGAGTTCACCCGACTGCTCAGCGCTTCATTCTTATCTGTAGAAAAGGGCAGCAAGCATTGTACCGCTCACTTTAGGAACCTGTGCGGTGTCTTGGTAGATATGAGGTGAGATCGGGAGCCCAGACTGCAGAGCCACTCTGGGTATCACACAGCTGGAAGTGACATCCACAGAGAAGATGCCTGGATAGCAGATGTGACCTGCAGGTCTCACCACCCCTGCGGCAAATCTGCCAGAAGCCTCTCCAGAACTCACCCACACCCACTCCTCAAGCAGTCTCAACCTGGGGGCCGTGCCAGAAGCTCTTCCTCGAGTAGGTGAAAGACCTCAGCACTAGCCACTGCAGCAACATAAATGACAACACACGGCCTTATGATCATAAGAACTACTTTCACTTGTTTACATCTCATTTTACTGTTCACTGTCACAAATACAAATAATAGCATTCACATCTGCACCTTTTAAGCAAAATGTTTTTCATCGGCTGGAGGTCAGTCTCCAATGACAGTTAATTTTAGATGTCAATCAGACAGGGTCTGGGGTACACAGAAAGTCACCTGATCATGGCTCTATGAGGACGTGGTTTAAGGAGTTTGAGTTAATGTTTGCTCCAGTAGACTGAGAAAAGCACATTGCACTCACTAGTGTGAGTGGGGCTCGTGACACCCATGAAGGCCCAAACGGAACCAAAGGCTGGGAGGCAGAATCTATCCTCTCTATCCATCGCCCTCCAGCTCTCACATGGTCTCTGCCTCTCTACAGGACATGAACTTACCCACTGGCTGTCCTGGGTCTCCCACTTGTTCAGTGTAGATCTTCTGTCTCTGGAGAAATATATCTCTGCTTACATGTAGAACAGAGTGTGCATATGTGGACACGCATGTATTCGTACATATACACATGCCTAATAGAGACATGTATATAGAAAAAAAACAAAACTAATAGTTCTCTTTAGGTAAATACAGATGAATGATGTTTAGATATAACTATAACTCAATCCTTCAATTATCTATCCACACAGAGAACAACTAAGAGGAAGACAGATGTCTTCCGTGGATGGATCAGCAATGCCATAATTCCTCAGATCTTGAATGTACAAGTATCCTCTTCAGATATTCTGATTAAGTACAGCACATACTGTGTTCAGCTTCAAATATATGTGTGTCGAGTGTCTCACTTTTCACCCTGCACACTCTAGTTAAAAAGTGACCCCCTCAAAGTCTCTGGAGGACTTGGGTAGCCTGAATTCTATAGTGAAATTATTGTCAAATATAAGTGACAAGTAATATCAAAATAATATTTTCCAAGAAGACCTCTCTATGTGCCTCAGTGATAACATGGCTCTGTAAGTAAAGTTAATATAAGTGATGTGTTATCTTTGAGGTCAAAAGTATGAAGCAGTACAGAAAGGAAATCACTAACCATATTGAATTCCTGTCCCACAGATACTTACAGAGTAACGTCTATATGAAAGGCCACATCCTTGGAACCTAGAGAAGAAGATAGAGAATACTGCACGTGTCTCATATGTGTGTATGCATATGTTTATATGTACCTAGAAAGGGTATAGACAACACTACAAAACCCTGGAGGAGACAAAAGGCCACTGAGGCAGAGGACAGGTGACTGCCTGTGCTAAAGGCCACACTCACCTTCACTATAAATGAGCAAATTAAAAGCAGGCAAAGACTCATCATACTTCTGTGCATTTCAAAATCAAGATGAAGTGTTATTAGAATTTAAGATTTAAAATAGAAGTCAGACTTTGCAAGTTATTAGCAGAAGTCAGTGAACCAAATTATGTTTTGCAAGAATTAAAATGGGAAAGATAGTGGGAAAGTAAGTTTCTCCCCAAGTGACACATTTATGATAAAAATACGATGGGTGAGAATAACAAACTTCGGTGTGAAGTTACACCAAACAGCTGTTAAAACTCTGGCACTGAGGAACTATAAAGCAACTCCTAGGTAACAGCTAGTTTCCAAATAAGCACATCATGAACCTTGAGACCAGCACAGGAGTAATAAATAGCTTCTTCTTCTAACCTTATTTATAATAAGAGTAAGATATATTCTAAAAGCCAATATCATATATGGCTCATTTTGGAAAAACAGACCCAAATGTACATCGCACCATCAGATCGCTTCATGAAAACTTGGGCATTTGAGGTATTTTTAATTCTATATCAGAAAAGAGAAAGTGAGACTTGAAGACACCCAGCCATGTTCTCTTGTCTGCAGAAGGGGCCTTCCCTGCCCGCAGTGTATCAGTCAGCTGTGCTCCGCCCACTGGTCCGTCCCACCTTTGCTTTCAGATCCTTGCTCTGATTATTTCAACATATGCCTCCACATTTTTTATTGTTTCTTGACTTCTCTCTTCCAACTCCTAAGTTTTTTCCTAACTTATTTGTAAAATCACTAAGAACATGAAATCAAATAATTAAAACCTGCTTGTTTGCATGCACTCACCACAGAAACCAAACTCAGGTTCCCTCTTGATTATCTCTATCTTGGGTTAAAACACAGATAATCTAAATGGGTCGGTGCCTGTGCATATCTCTTCAGGGTTGCAAACTCAGTGAGCCTTATCATTTGATTAGCTTGGGGTCTTGTTTTCTTCATTATAATATCACAAAGACATTCAATGTCCCCTCCCTACAAAACCCTCTTAGTTGATTATAACAACAATGGAGACTCACAGACATTAATTTGAATTAAGCAGCCAAATACAAATGGGTACAAGAGAACTGGGAAGACAGGCTTCCCTCTTCCTCTCTTCTCAGGCCTGGGCAAGGCCATGGAATGTAAAACATTGTTAGCACATTTTACAGAAAAGTCAATTAAAATGTAGCAAATAAAGTGAACACCCAAAAGGAAATGTGATTTGGGAAATGAACTGGTTAGCATTTACAGTAATTACTAGAGATTACCACCAAATTACTAACCAAATTACTGGCAGAATGGTCATATTATTCTACTGCTTATAATAACGTTGCATACCAATTTCAAGTAATTGTACATAATTTCCTTGACGGAGTCCAGATAGCAATTTGAAACTGATCTCCATCCTGGATCTCTTGTCCTACCTCTGAAATGATATTGTTTTTACCCCAAGTCACCCCTCTTCCCTCACCATTCATTCCAGCTTCTTATTCCTTTTGGTCAGAACAGTAGCAGAAGGATATACAAGACTAAAAGTATAGATGCTGTCAGAAGTCCAGCCTTCTGACTGTGACGCACTTTGAGAGGGGCTCGGACAAGTTGTCCTTGTCAGTCTGAAGTGGTGACTGTAAACGGTCCTATTTACATTTTGCTTTGAATGAAGCTGTGGGAGATATTTACTTGACCTACTTATGGATGGGAGAGGATGAGACACTAGCACTGGAAAAATTCTAACATGGGGGAAAATGAGTAAAAGAATGAAGGTCTGGGTCACAAGTTTGCTTTCTCGGATGGATATTGACTTGGCACCTGGGCTTCAAGGTGTTTTGGGGGATCCATCCAAGGAGAGGGCAGATGAAGGAAGTGAGATGCTCTGAGTAGGAAAAGAAGTCTGCTAGCATGCCTCCAGGGGTCAGAGTGCTCATCTCAGTGGCTCATATGAAGAAAATGGCCTGGGTTTGACACCTGGTTTGGCTTGGTCACTGATGAGCTTCCCTGGGGAAGAGGCCATGAAGTCCCAGAGGAGGCGGCTCCACTGCAACTGCTGGATATGAGGAGGTAACAACTGAAAGCTGTCTACAGCCTGCCTTTCCTGAAGCTAGTCAGAGCTTTGACAAGGGTGACCTCTGTGGTACCATGGTCAGGTTAAAGCATGCCTGATAAACTCACACTCTACTGCATTAGGCCCAGACCTTATACAAAAGAACTGGACAAGATCCCAAATTTAAAATATGAAAAAAGGCTATCTTCAGAAAAGAAGAAATGGCACAAGCAGCTCTGTCATAAAGGACACATCAGTGATTGCAAAACTGTTGTTGTCTTTTCAAATCAGCCTAAACTGGATTTTCAAATTAGCAGCCCCAACTGTGACTGTGCAGTAGCTCACATTTGTAGTGCTGAAAAGTTGTGTTCACAGATAAGAGAGAACCATCTAACATAAGGCTACCACATTTCCCCCTTCTTCAAATCTGGGAAATGTGGCTGATTTGCATATTTAGCATACATTTGCATTCTGTGTTCAATAGCCCCTAACTCTAATTATGTAAAATAAGATAAATTAGTACATTTCACTGCCATTACATTCTAGCCCTGTGGTTAGAGGCTAGGGAGACTTAACTGAACTTTTTGCTCCTTCAGGGACCAAAGTCACTTGGTGTTTGGGCTGTAAACATTTGGAGGAAAACCCCTGGTTGTGAAGGGAGAGAGAGAGAGAGCAAAAGAAAGAAATGACCAATGAGATCTGGAATTTGCATTATGGATTTCTCAATCTAAGAAGTAAATCTAAATGTCACTTTGGTCAGAAAGCAAACATTGATGCATCTTACACATACTGTGGAAGTACAGAGTGAAGCAAAGAGCTACTGAACAATACAAAAAGTAGCACAAAGCCAGACTTAGCTCA